>CANNZV010001925.1:128605-168829 GCA_947561585.1 Caprella mutica
TGTTCACAATCAATACTGAATAAGTAACTATTTGGTAACTAAATATAGATCTCTGTTATTTTGTGCCAGTGAATTATTGACTTGAAAATAACTCTAAATGTTACGAATGAATTGAATTATATCTAAAACTGAATTGCACGATTGTTAATTCAATTAGAGATTTAATAAAAACAGAACAGAAAATGCCAGATTTTTTACCATTTAAATGCTGTGAAAATTAAATAACGTCATATTTGAAATATTTCCTGATCTAAATTAATAAAGAAAATGATTAAATTGTAGAATTGTTTAAATTCACTATATTTTATTAGAATTTATCTTTCTTGTTTCTAATTTATAATCTACAGATGGGAAAGAATTATTATACCGCCAACACTTCCATCCAATATACTGATACGAGATGTCAATATATATTCCCTCCTTCCTTTCTAAAGAGATCGGATGACATTTGATATTATCACGCAACTGAAGTGCTACGTCCTTCTCCCAACGGAAGTAATTCCATTTCGGTCCTAATTAGATCCTTTTCTCTCATTTCAGATTAAGTTTCAGCGTCCAATGTGCGAGTCAAGAGTCTTCTATGTTCTCGTAATGAAAGCAGTTTCTATGACATTGATGAGTGGAAATAACTGCTCTGATCACGTAACTAAATAAACATCTTTTCAAAATGGCTACTCGTCCACGGCGTCACAGCGTCGTTACGTTACGACTCACCGTCACTCCTGACGATGTTTTCAGTGGTGATAATTCGCCGACGTTAACTCCGCGGTCTCGTCACTACATGAGATCCAGGGGACAGAACTCTCGATCACCGACTTCACCTCTACACCGTACACCATCTTCTCCGTCTTACAGATCACCTCCTTCACCACTGCGGAGAACACGGACCCCTCCGTCACCTCTTCAGCGCATACCAACATCACCACTCTGCAGAACGCCTGTATCACCACATGGGCCTCTCTCCCCGCGCAAATCCCCATCCCCCCTCTCTCCCAGATCAGGACAGTTCAAGTATGACTCTCTGAGGTACATTTCAGAGGGAGACAACGCCCCCCATGCCATTGCAAGCTCAGGAGCGTTGGTTCGGAGAAGCTCTCTCCTAACGGTCCCTGCCACGGAACACGAGGTCCATGTGGAGCAGTACCTCAAACCTTCGAGACAAAGGTCTTCTTCTTTGGCTGCCCCTATGCATTCACCTGACATGCTGAGGTAAGTATAGAACAGTGCACTATCCTGAAAAGCAATTAAGCTCTATTTATTTAAAAATCAAAAGAAGACGGCAGTAATTCTATATAACGACAGAATCATGAATTATGATTAGAAACGTTGATTGCTTTAAGTTATACATCTCTGCGTAATAACGAACAAGTGGTGAAAATTTCCCCTTCAAAATACATCCTCCGTAATATTATCCATACTATCAGTAACTAAAATTTCGTCTTCATCTACTTTATTTCTCGCAGGTTCTTATCAGAAGTACGCGAGAGGGGCACTTACGCACAGGGCGTCAGGGGATTCAGTATCGACAGTTCGGACTCGGAGGATTCGACGCACATTCATGACACGGAGATGGAAAGCATCTTCAGAAGTGGCTCTAGAGTTGGCAACAGAGCTTCGCCACTAACAGGTAAGGATTTGACAGGATAATTTGAGTCAGAAAAGAGCTAATCAGTCTAGGTCTAAAAATATAAGCAATTTTGTTGCAGTAATTTACCAGCTATGACTATACTGAGCGGCTAACGTTATCCAGACGTCTAAATTTCTTTGGGTCTTCTGAAGGTAGTTGTTATATTGCTATCATCAAATTTATTAATTGTCCTTTCAGCAAACTATGTTTCTATTTATAAAATAATGAGCACTTTAGATTGAACATTAAATTTGTTCTCTCAAGTTATTGGAAGTCAATAATTGCTCAAAACCTTTGAAACACTTCAAAAATGTCTAACTTGATCACTACTAGTTTATTATAAGAGGTTAATAATTTACTGAATTAATGATCTTATATATTAATAATCAATTCGAGCTAAAATCTAATATATATAGAAATTAACAAAATATTTCTTGAAATTTCTATAGAAAGTTAGTTTTCCATGTTTTTTTCGTATTCCACTTTCGTATTCCACTTTCCACTTTCTTCCCCCACTTTTTTAGGCCAAAGGTCCCCTACCCACCATCAGGGCTCTTCCACCAGGGGTACCATCAAGGCAAAGAGGCCCTTGAGGAGGGCATCCCGGTCCTCGTACCGGTCTCCATCTCCCCATTCACCCGAACTGCCAAGGACCAGGTCTCCGTCTCCGCTATCAAGAAAATATTCACTAACGGACGCCCAAAATGTGAGTGGAAACGCTTTTATAGTATCAAATTTGTGTTATTTAGTTTATAGTTATGCATATAATTAATCTACTGAATGAATAATTATTCAACTGTGATGAACATTATTCAACTATTCAATTTTTTTTTTAAATCAGTCTTAGTGGACTATTCAGTTTCAAAAATAGGGCGAAAATTCCGTAGATTACAAGAGATTCTACTTAATCTTCTATGGCCCCACAATAAATTTATTTCTATTTACTGATTTTCTTTCTTTTTATTGAATGAGTCAATATTTTTTGCTGTTTTCAGATACAGTATAACTTTTATATAAACTTATTCATTATAAAAATAATAAATGTGCAATGAAATAATATCATACATAAAATACACCTTCAGCTATTAATTGAGATGATTTATTTGAATTAATCAACATCAAACTTCCATATCTTTATTTCAATTAAATATAATAATACATTTTGGGTAATAACATTATTAATTTAATATGCTGCTTACTTTTAGCGACTGTGGAAAATGATTAAAAACATTAAATTTTTTCTGAGAGAAGCCTAACAATCTGGTGTGAATTAAGCCATTCTTCTGTGGGAGAAATAGTGTATTTCTGTGGGAGAAATAGTGTTTTTCTGTGGGAGAAATAGTGTATTTCTGTGGGGAAAAGAGTGTGTTTCTATGGGCTAATTCTGGCAGTTACTTTCATCTACAAAAATGGCGCCCCTCTTTCCTTTGAGCGAATTTCGCATTTGTAATACATGAAGAACTCTCATTATTTTAATGTCATAGGCTGTGAAGAATGTGTTCTTAAGGGCCCCTACAAAAATGTTCTCATTGGGCACTTCTAACCAGAATAGGGATAAAAAGGCGGGATAATCTGAGGCTGGAATTCCCTTTTTCCCCTCAAACATTAATTTGTTATAGGGTATTTGCGGTGAGTGCATTCGAGTGCCTGAATGTTGTATGGAAATAAGAGTTAAAAGCTACCGTAGATAAGGTGTACTTATTAACCGTCTATGCTCGAAGGTGACAAATATGTCCTCTTTTATGTATTCGGATAGGTTTTTTAAGATATTGTTCTTAAATGACTAAATAAACAATTAGTTAAGATAATTAGATAATTAATTTAACACAATAATTTGTAATTCATTTTGAAAGATAATAATTGTAAAGGTAACTTTTTTTATTGTTTAATTTGCTTATTTTAACGCATTTATTATAATAGAATAACACAAAAATTCTCGTTTTTTTTCACATACTCAAATTAAAGGGTTAGAGCATGAAGGGTTAAGAATCTACTTAGGGTAAGTTCCGAATTACCGGTCAGTTCCACATCTTCGGTCATATAAGACAAAACGAAATTTTAATTCATGGA
This sequence comes from Caprella mutica, assembly GCA_947561585.1. NCBI lineage: Eukaryota > Metazoa > Arthropoda > Malacostraca > Amphipoda > Caprellidae > Caprella > Caprella mutica. Next base: position 132,303 of record CANNZV010001925.1, read on the forward strand.
TACCAACTAAGATAAAAATTAAATAATTATTAAAATATCGTTTTTTCTTATATGACCGAAGATGTAGAACTGACCGGTAATTCGGAACTTACTCTAGTAAATAATTTCACATTTACAAACTTTTTTGAGTTCAATTATATTAATCTCTATATGATTCTTTCAACAATTCAACCACATTAATTTTTTCATAAGTAATTGATTCTTTTATATAATTTACATTGATTTCAATAATAGAATATTGTCAATGTTTAATTTAGTTAATATCTTATCATTTGAAAAGTCTTCAATGAAAGATTAAATAATCCGATATATTAAAAGTATCCAATCCCAATTCATAAATAACTATGCAAACCCGAAGATGAACGAAGATTTTCAAACTGTTTTTACATGAAGAGTATTTTTTATTACTCTTTTCCTAACGACATATCTTGTACATCAATATCAGTCGCTAATTTGAGATATTTTCTTTGATATCAGAAGCGTCTAATTTTCATCACTGGATTTGAATGTCATTTTTATCCGATCAATGAGGCAACACTCTATTTTTAATTTCCCCTCGACACGGTGCTTCTTAATATCTTCGACTGTCAAATTCAAGGATTTTCGACTGCCGAATGCAAGGTTTTTTGACTGTCAAATGCAAGGTTTTTCTACTGTCAAATTCAAGGTTTTTCGACTGTCGAATGCAAAATTTTTCGACTGTCGAATGTAAAGTTTTTCGACTGTTAAATGCAAGGGTTTTCGACTATAGAATTCGAGATTTTTCAACTGTCGAATTCATAGTTTATCGACTGTCGAATCTAAGTTTTTTCGACTGTCAAATTTAAGTTTTTTTCGACTGTCGAATTCAAGGTTTTTCGACTTTTGAATCCATGGTTTTTCGACTGTCAAATCCAAGGTTTGTCAACTGTCGAATTCAAGGTTTTTCGACTGTCAAATGCAAGGTTTTTCGACTGTCGAATTCAAGGCTTCTTGACTGTTGAATGCAAGGTTTTTCGACTGTCGAATTCAAGGTTTTTCGACTGTCGAATTCAGGGTAACTCATCGACAACCAGAAATGATTGGTTTATTGATGAGAAATTGACGGCTCATTTGCGATATTAGAAGAAGATATTTTCCGGAGTTGTACGTAAATTGTCAGATATTTTCCAGCGTAGTAAATTGTCAGATATTTTCCATAGTAGTAAATTGTCAGATATTTTCCATAGTAGTAAATTGTCAGATATTTTCCATAGTAGTAAATAGTCAGATATTTCCCATAGTAGTAAATTGTCAGATATTTCCCATAGTAGTAAATTGTCAGATATTTTCCATAGTAGTAAATTGTCAGATATTTCCCATAGTAGTAAATTGTCAGATATTTCCCATAGTAGTAAATTGTCAGATATTTCCCATAGTAGTAAATTGTCAGATATTTCCCATAGCAGTATATTGTCAGATATTTTCCATAGTAGTAAATTGTCAGATATTTCCCATAGTAGTAAATTGTCAGATATTTCCCATAGTAGTAAATTGTCAGATATTTCCCATAGCAGTAAATAGTCAGATATTTCCCATAGTAGTAAATTGTCAGATATTTCCCATAGTAGTAAATAGTCAGATATTTCCCATAGTAGTAAATTGTCAGATATTTCCCATAGTAGTAAATTGTCAGATATTTCCCATAGTAGTAAATTGTCAGATATTTCCCATAGTAGTAAATTGTCAGATATTTTCCATAGTAGTAAATTGTCAGATATTTTCCATAGTAGTAAATTGTCAGATATTTCCCATAGTAGTAAATAGTCAGATATTTCCCATAGTAGTAAATTGTCAGATATTTCCCATAGTAGTAAATTGTCAGATATTTTCCATAGTAGTAAATTGTCAGATATTTTCCATAGTAGTAAATTGTCAGATATTTCCCATAGTAGTAAATTGTCAGATATTTCCCATAGTAGTAAATTGTCAGATATTTCCCATAGCAGTAAATTGTCAGATATTTTCCATAGTAGTAAATTGTCAGATATTTCCCATAGTAGTAAATTGTCAGATATTTCCCATAGTAGTAAATTGTCAGATATTTCCCATAGTAGTAAATTGTCAGATATTTTACAAGACAAATTTTTTAATCTTATTTTCCAGAGTATAAAATAGTCATTTATGTATTAATTCATACTTTAAATATACTCCTAAATGTTTGATAAATAATAACAAACATAATGCAAACAATATACATATGTGCATTATCTATCTACTAACATTAACAATATATTTCCCAGTTCATTGTTTCCTTTGAGATCAAATGGAAAATAACGAAAATGTCTATTCGAATATAATTCGTCCGAATGAATAGGGATTTATTTGCATGCCAGAAATGGCTCTGAGATTTACTTACGCCGGTACAGCGCGTCAAAAATACTTTACGTAGTTCTTTCCATAACAAAATACCATAAATAATTACATTGAATGTTTTCTCGGGAAGATAAAATACAGTTTTTAAATTGCAAGAAGGTACAATTGTTTCATTGTATCACACTACAGGTAAAGATCCTACAGCGGACGATCTTTAAACGGACTCCTCATGAAAAGGACAAGAATTGTCCGTTCTACTGGATATGCAGCTCCTTATAACGATCTCTTTAAATTATATGGTTTAATAAATATTTTATCCGCCTACCGAGTATCTTGCCAATCATTTATTATACTCATAAGTATTACATTTTACAAAATTATAATCAACACGTATTTCAATGTATTGTTTTTTCACATTTTCGGTATTTTGATTTTGTTACTTTTTTTTGGGTACAAATTTGTATATATAAATTTGTTTAAAATATTTCAAATATTTTTTTATATATTTAAAAAATAAATTGTATATTAATTCCTTAAACATTGATTATTGTAAGAGATTTAATCAAATGTACTCATCTGACTAAAGTGTATCTGGAATTTAGTTATTTATTGTTTACCAAATTCTGGTTATACAATTTTATTACATTTCCTATCAAAGTAGCACCCGAAGCTCTTTCTAGCTGTCAATCCCTCACTCTAACACTGTATATTCTTTCTGTCAGTTCACTTAAATGTACTTCTCTCGAAATAAAGTAGCTATTTTATCATCCAGAAACAGGGCTTTATGAGAGAGTTCTTAAATGGTGAAAACATGCTATATTACGCTTTAAATGAAGATATAAAACAATATCTAATATATATATTCTGGACCATCAAAATATATTTGTTTTATTTATAACAACGTATATATATACGCAGATTATTTTCAACAAATATATAACATATAATTCTTCATTGTAAATTAATTTACGTAAACTCTTTTTACGCACTAACCATATAACCAAGTAAAAAGAACATACCTAACTGATAAAGATCACCTACCATCAAATAGCTCACTAATTTTCTCCAATGGCTTTATTTTTCTCAACCGTAACTCTATTGAAAACATTCAAATTGTCTAAAAATGAGAGTGACTCAAATTTCCTCGCTTGTTTTTCTTTTCTAATCTGATTAGTTTCTGACCTTTTGATCCTTTTTCAAAATTAGTCTACACGCTTCCACCCCAAACAAAAATAGCAGAATGAGAAAGTATTCTCGAAAAGAATAGAAAAAGGGCTCTGCAATTTCAGAAACAGAATATTGTGGTTATTAAGGGATTCTGGTATCTTTTCCATACGGTTATGAATTCTCAAATACAGGAATTTCTAAATTAAATTCTTTGCCCAATTGAAACAGCTTTCGATATTATAAGTAAGCATGATAATCATACATTGCTTTAAACGTATTTTTGTTAATTATCTTTATAAGATAACGTATCCTGTTTCAATAAAACACGTGGAATGAAATTAATAAACATTGATACAGAATATACATTATACAAGCAAAATAAATTTGAAAACATCATGTGAAAGTCTTATAAATAATAAAATATAATTATCTCCTGAATATTATAGGTCTTGTGAAGTCATTTTACATTAATATAAAAAAACAATGAAAAAACTATATGTATAATTTTAACAGTGACGGGAGAATTCACCGTGGGAAATTTCGCTTTCGGAATTTTCGCCGTTGGAAAATTCGCCGTCAGGAAAATTCGCCGTTGGGAAGATTTGCCGTCAGGAATATTTAAACAATTTTTAATAATAATATAACTGAATATATTTATTTCTATGTATGTTAATGACTATATGGAAATAATATAAATGATAATACATATGACTAAACATATTATATTCCTATTTATTCTTCATATTACGTTAGAATCACAGCAACGAAGATTTTTATGGATTCAAAAATAGAAAAGAGTAATTTTGGTTTAGTGAGATCACATACACTCACAAGAGAGATATTTTAAATGTAGCATTCTTATCAGTGTACTACCTTGAAATATTTGTGCCATGCACAATAATTCAGATTCCAAGAGGTAAACAGTACAATGTAATACCGAATAAATAAAATAAAAAAATAATTAGGTACATATGAAATCATCAATAATTAGAAAAGCTTTATCTTAAATTCACAATATTAAACACATAGGAACACTTTTAAGAGGAAGTGATACAAACCGACTAGGGTTAGCCAAAACACAGCTGACTATCTCTAGTAATCTTATTCATCTTTATTGAACATTTTTTTAACAAAGAAATTAGCTTCGACTATTTAGTCAACCAATCAAAACACTCCTCCAAATGTTATACAGCGACCTCTCGTAACACAAAATTATAAGAGTATTGATTAAAATATACATTGCATATATGAACAATTAACATAAATTTTAGGTATCTTAGTTTTATCAGATATACAATATTACATAATCACCTAAAATTAATATTTACAATTGTAAATTCTTATAAAAAAAATCTAAAATTATCTTAAATTTTCAGTCGTATAGTTAATTAACAAAATGGTTTACTTTATAATTATCAATATTTTTTTTATCAATACTTATAGGTATTTCAATAGTTATGTCATCTATAATTTCTTCTTCACGACGAATGTTCCTCACGACGAATTTTCCTAACGGCGAATAGTGACAAAATGTTTACTTTACTTTTTTTACTATAAAGTAGGTATACCTTATTTTGATAAAAATTTGTCATATTTTTGGTGAAAATATAATAATTATTGGTTTGCATTGAATTATGTTAAATATAATAATAGAAATGAATTAGGCTATTTATATCGACAGGTTTTTTTTTGCACCGGGGTTTTTTTCCTTGTTTTTTTTTTGTCTGGGTGGTTTATTGCACTGGGGAAATTTTGACCGCGAGGATTTTATTGCACAGATTTTTTTGTCCTGGAATCCTAAACATACCCTACACCCAGAAAAGGGATTAGATGAATCAAATCCTATATGATTTGATTCAACTAATCCTTTCTCTGTGTGTATACGCTTTACAACTATTTAATTGAACTGTTCTTGTGTTTGATGCTCATAAATAAAAGTGTTTTAATTGTTCAATTACACTTTAAGCCAACACATGTTGGCTTAAAAAAATCCTTAAAATCCTGCTAATGCACCTTTGATTATCCATTAATTATGTCATATAATTACCTTCGCAGAATGTGGGAAGGTCATATTTTAGTCGTGGTATATTTATTTATTCATCCTCTTGTTATTCGCTTAAATGAAACGATTGGTCCTTGTCCAGTGACCTGCTGGTAGAATTTTGGGAGTGACCCGGTCAAAGGTCAAGGTCATGATCTTTTATAACTCAAAAAGTATTGAACCATATTGCATGAAACTGGGACGATTAGTCAATATGCAGGAACCATTTTGTTAGATTTTGGGAGCGATCAGGTCAAAGGTCAAAGATCAAGGTCAAGGCCATATGTAACTCATAACTCAAAAAGTATTCAACCAAATTGTCTGTAATTTGATGGTACAATTGGTTAATGGCTAGGAACCATCTGTTAGAATTTTGTGAGCGGTCCGGTCAAAGGTCAAGGTCAAGGTCATTTATAACTCAATAACTCAAAAAGTATGGAACCATATTGCTTGAAACTTGGTGGGACGATTGGTTATTATCCAGTTAGCAGTTTATTAAATTTTGGGAGAGAACAGGTAAACACGGCGGCGTAGGTATGCGCTCTACCGAGTGTACATAATCTAGTTTGATATAAAATAAATAATTTGTTTCTATATCTTATAATAATATAAAGCAATTGCCAGTTCTGTATTTCATAATAACAATATTTAAATTTTCATATCATTTATTCAAGAAAAAATGAAGAATGGTATATTCCATTTTCATTAACTTTATCCCACATGAATAACATTTTAAAACAAATTATACCATTAAATTCGTATGTACGCATTTTACGTAGAAACATTATATAGAGTAAGTTCTGAATTATCGGACATGTCCTCATTTTCGTTCATATAATTATTATTATATCGTTTTTTCTTATATAACCGAAAATGTGGAACTGTTCTATAATTCGCAACTTACTTTACTCCTCATTTATGAATTTAGGTAAAGTTTAGTTTACATATTCGTTTATTTTCCGTTCATATGAAGGAACTTTAAAAGTGTCAGTCACCAGCCAATTAATTCCATGTTATCACTTATGAAGTTAGAAATTATTTCTCTATTATATTTAGATTTATTGCATGAAAAAAGTGAATCAGAAACATCGTCTGTTCATTTGATTTTAACTTTATTCTCTTTTTTGTATACCGCTTCACTGCTTGTTTGTTGACATCTTTTAGTATAATTTCTTGTCATCAACTCAATAACATATTCTCCATGATGTCTTTATATAACAAGTATTAATATTTAAAAGTGATTAAGAGAAGGTGGTATTTCATGGTGTTTACTAACTAGTATACGCGTGCCGTCAAAATTAGGTATTTTTAATATATCAATTTTATGGATACGCATAAAGGTTTAATAAATTATGTAATAATAATTATACAATCAAATTAATTCTGTTTATTGACGACTATTAGGTTTAGTGTGACGGACAGACAGATATAATTAAGTTTTATCATAGTATATTGATATAATTTAATTCTGAATTGTTAGACCGGGAAGCTAGGCTTATTTTACATCTTATTTTGAGTAATGATGTACAAAAACAACTCAATAATTACCAATATCATTACTTAATGTCTGACATATGATTCAGATTAGCAATTATTGGTTCTTGAATAATCAACTGTTTTTGTTATTCTCAGTTCAAATTAACTGCTTGCTATAGTTACAAGTTATATAATCATACAACATTTACTGCAATATTGCCTCTTTATAATCATGATTATTAGCTTGATAATCACTGATAATGAGGATAAAGCTAATTAATAAGCTATTAGAATATTAATCAGTTTTTTACTGAGTAGTGAATAATTATTCAAAATCAGTTCGATTATCTGTACAGTTTATTAGTAATTTATTATCAAACTTTAATTATTTTTATTTAAGTAATTGTATAATCAGATTGTTCATTTAATTGAAATTAGGGTAAGTTCCGAGTTATCGAACTGTTCCACATTCACGGACACGTAAGTTATATACATATAATAATAATAATATTATTACTTGACTTTTATTTTTTTGGTATCCATGATATTTGTAGGTATCATGGATACCGATTATGATAAAAGTTAATAAAACTATTTATGTCTAACGTGTCCGATAATGTGGAACCGTATGATAACTCGGAACTTACCCTAAATAATATTATTTAATGTTTTATCTAATCAAAAGTAATGACCGTTAATTCAATGTTATGAATACATGAAATTGGACATTATTTTTGATTCATATAATAAACATAAATATTCATAGCATTTAAATAATGAATAGCATGAGAATTATTAAAGTATGTGATATTTAGTTATCATTTTACATACTCATTAAGTATGCCATCATGATATTCATTAATTATTTACATATTAAATATGAGCAAAATAAATATTAAATATTTATATAAGTTAATATTACTAAAAATATTAGATATTATTAATTATGAGAAAAATATATCATGTTCAATTCTGTTTGAAATAGATTACAGTTCTAATAAAATTATTTTATTTAATTAAAGTAATAATTTCATTAATTTAAAAGTAACATCGAATAAAGATTATTAATGCTACTATTTATTTCATTCATTTCATCATAGCAAAAAAAACACAAAGTAGTTGATGAAAATTATGGTGAGGCCATAGAAGATTACAGGTACTGTCCCAACTTAATTTTCAGTGAAAATTTTATTTAGTGCCTTTATTCGATTTCTATTTTCTTATGATATGCTTCATAGGAAGGAATCCATTCAATTACTGCTTACAAATACATTGTTTATAAATTTGATTGTTTTACAAAATATAATTGTGCCTATTTAATGCACAATAAAATAATTGGTAAATTTGTAAACGGGACTTTATTTTATAATTTGATATTGGAATTATCCATTTTTATATTACGAATAAAATATATGTTTACATTACAAATTTTAAAAAATGTACATTGATATGAAATATCTTTCAAATCTATTCTTTACTTTTTCTTTCTAGTAGAGGGTTTTTAATTCTATCTTAATATAAATATTTTATATGTAGATGAATTGAATTTTCAATTAGCTAGATGATTTTGAAGCCTATGAATGTGTCTATAAGCAAGCCATTAAAAATATCCATTTAAATCTTACAAAGTATTTATTTCAAGTGCATGAAAAGGCATGCCTTTAATATACATGATAAAGACTTTTCATTGACAATAGCAGTGGAAATATCTTTAGTAAGAAACTTAAAAGGTTATTTTTTTCTAAGAAGGAGAATAGAGAAAATAAAAGTCACTTTTCGTGTGTCTGGCAATTAAGAATGAATGAATGACGGAAATGAATGACAGAAATGAATGACAGAAATGAATGACAGAAATGAATGACAGAAATGAATGACGGAAATGAATGACGGAAATGAATGACAGAAATGAATGACAGAAATGAATGACAGAAATGAATGACAGAAATGAATGACAGAAATGAATGACGGAGATGAATGACAGAAATGAATGACAGAAATGAATGACAGAAATGAATGACGGAGATGAATGACAGAAATGAATGACAGAAATGAATGACAGAAATGAATGACAGAAATGAATGACAGAAATGAATGACGGAAATGAATGGCAGAAATGAATGACGGAAATGAATGACAGAAATGAATGACAGAAATGAATGACGGAAATGAATGACAGAAATGAATGACAGAAATGAATGACAGAAATGAATGACAGAAATGAATGACGGAAATGAATGGCAGAAATGAATGACGGAAATGAATGGCAGAAATGAATGACGGAAATGAATGACAGAAATGAATGACGGAGATGAATGACAGAAATGAATGACAGAAATGAATGACAGAAATGAATGACAGAAATGAATGACGGAAATGAATGACAGAAATGAATGACGGAAATGAATGACAGAAATGAATGACGGAAATGAATGACAGAAATGAATGACAGAAATGAATGACGGAAATGAATGACAGAAATGAATGACAGAAATGAATGACGGAAATGAATGACAGAAATGAATGACGGAAATGAATGGCAGAAATGAATGACGGAAATGAATGACAGAAATGAATGACAGAAATGAATGACGGAAATGAATGACAGAAATGAATGACGGAAATGAATGGCAGAAATGAATGACGGAAATGAATGACAGAAATGAATGACGGAAATGAATGACAGAAATGAATGACGGAAATGAATGGCAGAAATGAATGATGGAAATGAATGACAGAAATGAATGACAGAAATGAATGACGGAAATGAATGGCAGAAATGAATGACAGAAATGAATGACGGAAATGAATGACAGAAATGAATGACAGAAATGAATGACAGAAATGAATGACGGAAATGAATGACAGAAATGAATGACAGAAATGAATGACGGAAATGAATGGCAGAAATGAATGACGGAAATGAATGGCAGAAATGAATGACGGAAATGAATGACAGAAATGAATGACGGAGATGAATGACAGAAATGAATGACAGAAATGAATGACAGAAATGAATGACAGAAATGAATGACAGAAATGAATGACGGAAATGAATTACAGAAATGAATGACGGAAATGAATGGCAGAAATGAATGACGGAAATGAATGACAGAAATGAATGACGGAAATGAATGACAGAAATGAATGACAGAAATGAATGACGGAAATGAATGACAGAAATGAATGACGGAAATGAATGGCAGAAATGAATGATGGAAATGAATGACAGAAATGAATGACAGAAATGAATGACGGAAATGAATGGCAGAAATGAATGACAGAAATGAATGACGGAAATGAATGACAGAAATGAATGACAGAAATGAATGACGGAAATGAATGACGGAAATGAATGACAGAAATGAATGACGGAAATGAATGGCAGAAATGAATGACAGAAATGAATGACAGAAATGAATGACAGAAATGAATGACAGAAATGAATGGCAGAAATGAATGGCAGAAATGAATGACAGAAATGAATGACGGAAATGAATGACAGAAATGAATGGCAGAAATGAATGACAGAAATGAATGACGGAAATGAATGACAGAGATGAATGACGGAAATGAATGTCAGAAATGAATGACGGAAATGAATGACAGAAATGAATGACGGAAATGAATGACAGAAATGAATAACGGAAATGAATGACAGAAATGAATGACAGAAATGAATGACGGAAATGAATGACAGAAATGAATGACAGAAATGAATGACGGAAATGAGTGACGGAAATGAATGACAGAAATGAATGACGGAAATGAATGACAGAAATAAATGACAGAAATGAATGACGGAAATGAATGACAGAAATGAATGACAGAAATGAATGACGGAAATGAATGACTGAAATGAATGACAGAAATGAATGACGGAAATGAATGACGAAAATAAATAACAGAAATGAATGAGACAAGAAAAATAATCAAAAACCAGTAATAAATAACTTTTGCGTTAATATAATTATTGTTATTCAATAATGAATCATCGGAAAAGAGTATCTCTAGTTATATCTTTAAAAGGAATAACTCATATATTTAAAAGAAAACAACCCTGGACCTATTCAAGCCAGTGTTACTTTCTGTTGCAATTCAAATACAACACATCAACTTTAATCTCGAAATCTGTGTTCGAAACACACCTAATTGAGAGATGATAACCAAAATAGAGAACCGTCTTTAGTACCGTGTGTTGCATTGGACCTTGGTACTGGAATTTCATCTGCATTATCTGTGTGATGTGTGAGTGTAGTGCAGAATATGAAGAATTGAACACTTTAAATGTATGGAATGGAAGGGATCGAAACCCATATAGAGAGAAGCATGTGGTTCATGAATAAAGAGTGAAGTAGGTATATGTTTCACTAAGAGTGAAGTGAGTACATGTTTCACTAAGAGTGAAGTGAGTACATGTTTCACTAAGAGTGAAGTGAGTACATGTTTCACTAAGAGTGAAGTGAGTACATGTTTCACTAAGAGTGAAGTAGGTACATGTTTCACTAAGAGTGAAGTGAGTACATGTTTCACTAAGAGTGAAGTGAGTACATGTTTCACTAAGAGTGAAGTGAGTACATGTTTCACTAAGAGTGAAGAAGGTACATGTTTCACTAAGAGTGAAGTGAGTACATGTTTCACTAAGAGTTCCTCATCATTTTCATCTCTTAAAGTGATTAACACTTAATAGTCCCACAGCAAACAGGCTGTCTATACTCTGTCCCTAAACTGAAGCACGCAATTAACTCACTAATGGCTAAATTTGTCAAAATCCATTTACTTTGTCATGGGGAAATAGGTACTGATAACCATATTCAATAAATAGTTCACCCCTTCTAACCTTTTTACCTCCTTTCCTCCCATTCTCATTCCTCTTCTTCCCATTTTCCTTCCCTTAATTTCACCGATAAACTGTCCCTTTCTTCCTTCTTCCTTCACGTAATCTTTTCTTCCCATTCTCCTTTCATGTAATCCTTTCCTCCCATTCTCAATTCACGTATTCCTTTCCTCCCATGAAGGAGGAAGGTGATCTACCCTTCCTCTCTTCATTTTCCTCTCTTCCTCTCTCCTGCTCTCCTTTTAATCTCCTAAATCTCACCATTAAGTAAATCTGAATGCGGTGGGATTAAAATAGAATTTAATGTTAGTTTCAATATTGAATAACTCATCTGTAAAATATAGATCTGCCATTTACAAAATTGAGTGTTTTCAACAGTTTCTATAATCAATGAAAAATGCTGTCAATGGAAGAAATAAAAGTTTAACATATTCTTAATTGTATTCCTCAAAAATGTTTAATAAGCTGTTTCATTAATTCAAAAGACAGTCAAATAAAACTGTCGAGAGGATTATACAAGTAGGTCAATTTATCCGTTATTATGACTTAACTAACCGGATCATTAAAATAATGAGTAAATTAACCCATTTATAAAGTCAATTCCTATCGATTTTTTTTCAGAGTGTATGATATCAAATTGTATTAAATTTTAAATAATTTCATCACAATTATTTCCTCTCTCTCTCTCTCTCAGCAAAATGTTCACCCTTTGTGTCGCATGCGTCAGTTCACCACCTCAAAAGGGAGAGTGGTGAACAGGGGTGACTCCTTTCGCCCCCAAAGGTCAGGCTCCAATGCATCCATGACCTCCACCATCAGTAACTGCAGCAGGGAGTTCTTCCAGAGCTACAGGTGAGCTACATCTTCCAGAGCTACAGGTGAGCTACATCTTCCAGAGCTACAGGTGAGTTATATCTTCCAGAGCTACAGGTGAGTTATATCTTCCAGAGCTACAGGTGAGTTATATCTTCCAGAGCTACAGGTGAGCTATATCTTCCAGAGCTACAGGTGAGCTATATCTTCCAGAGCTACAGGTGAGCTATATCTTCCAGAGCTACAGGTGAGCTATATCTTCCAGAGCTACAGGTGAGCTATATCTTCCAGAGCTACAGGTGAGCTATATCTTCCAGAGCTACAGGTGAGCTATATCTTCCAGAGCTACAGGTGAGCTATATCTTCCAGAGCTACAGGTGAGCTATATCTTCCAGAGCTACAGGTGAGCTATATCTTCCAGAGCTACAGGTGAGTTATATCTTCCAGAGCTACAGGTGAGCTATATCTTCCAGAGCTACAGGTGAGCTATATCTTCCAGAGCTACAGGTGAGTTATATCTTCCAGAGCTACAGGTGAGCTACATCTTCCAGAGCTACAGGTGAGCTATATCTTCCAGAGCTACAGGTGAGTTATATCTTCCAGAGCTACAGGTGAGCTACATCTTCCAGAGGGTGACCGGAAGTTTCTTTCCCGGACGTTTCTTTCCTGGACGTTTCGTACCCGGACGTTTCGTTACTAGGGCGTTTCGTTACCAGTTTATTTTTAATGTTTTTATGAAATGGAAACGAATTTTTATTAAGACAATTTTATTTTAGACTACAATTTTATATCAATCCCATGCATTATAAATTTTTACTACTTTAAAAATAATGTCTACTTTTTAAACATATTTTTTATTCGTTTAGTCAGATGAATTAAAAATAATAATCATTATTTAATTTCTTTGATTAGAAAAGGTGGAAGTGAAAATATCATGGTTAAATAACAATAATTCTATTTTTTTGTCCTCATATGATCGAAAATGTGCTTCAGTCCGAGAACCCGGAGCTTACCTACATTGGGAAAATCTTTTGTTTTTCATATTTTGGAAAAAAATGTCAACGTTATTGTAAAATTCCAATTACCAGATGTTACAAGTTGCCGAATGGAAATAACTTAATGAAAAGAAACATAACCTTCCGCAATTTTGCGAAAGTAATAATTATTTTCAATCATATAAGAAAAGATTATATAATTTAACATTTCAACTCTTTATTCTTATTCTTATATACTATTTTCTATTATGTTCGAAAACTTCCAGTAATTGGTTCACATAGGGAAAAATATTCAATACATATTTATGATTTATGGGATTGGTATATTTTTCAGTCTATAACTCATTTCGAATTAAAAAAATCGTTAGTAGCGATTTGGAACGAAAAATCTGGTAACGAATCGTCCTAGTAACGAAACGTTCTAGTAACGGAACGTCCTAGTAACGAAACGTTCTGGTACGAAACGTCTGGGTACGAAACGTCCTGGCACCCTTCCAGAGCTACAGGTGAGCTATATTAAAAAAAATCTATAATTTGGAACATGAAAAAAATGAAAGGAACCTGAAATCATTTCTAATAAAAGAAAGTGAATAAATGAATACTCAGTAGTTAACATAGCAGTACTAGGAAAGTGGGTATTCAATCAAATCAATTAGAATTTTTCGTAAAGCCAGATAAATTAATTCATGACCAACATCAACACATTCAGTTTACGAATACTGTGAATGTCCGTTAATAAAATATTTACATTATTTTGTTCTTTTCTTTACTAATCATATTTTTAATTTCTAACAGCAATGAGTCCACCACTTCCCCCGCTAGATCCCCCCTCTCCACCACCCCCAGAGCTACTTCCCCCAACATCTACACTGACCCCAATGCCATGACCCCCACCCCAGCGTTCTGCCATCGGGTGGCCACCCTGGGGGCGGTAGGAGTGGGAAGAGCCGCCCTCATCACCCAGTTCATGACGTCAGAGTACATGTGTGCCTATGATGACTCTCAAGGTGAGTAGAAAATAGAACTAAAATAGAAAATGAATTTTTAACATAAATGCCACTAAGGCAGAGGTTCTTAATTTCCTTTCTCGCGCACCCCTTGCTTTTCTCATGCACCCCCTGAGAATTGTATTATATTGCGAAAAGCTACAATGTGAATATAGTTGGTTACTATGATTTGAGAATTAAATATTGAAATTGAAAAGTAAGGAAAATGATCGTTTTATTTACATAATGTAAAATTATTTTTTTAAGTAAGGAAAATTAAAATCCATTAGAAATTAAAGAAGACCACATAATTCGTTATAATAATGCAGTATATTGCATTGTATAATTATATAAATATTTAGAAAATGAACAGTTGTAAACTAATGAAATAAAACTAATCAATTATGGGGTAGCGACACTTACATATAATCCCGACACAGAAAGGAAAATTCGATATAGAAAGGTACAATTTTTTATTTACACTTTGTTTATACAATGAAAGCACCATTTTTCTTTCTATTCAGTGTTAGAACATAGGACAGAAGGAATAGAAGTTACAGGCACAAAAAACGAGAAATCCCATACTCAAAGATATAATTTTTTTATCGAAAGCCACAATGATAATTAGGTGTTTATATCAGAAAATTTGTATACTTTTATAACTAGGTACTTCATATCGCAACATTTTGAGGAAAATATACTTCATGTATATTCTGCATGATATTAATAGCAATAACCGAACTTATAAACAACAGCCATCTCATGCACCCCCTATAAAACATCCAGGCCCCAAAGGGGTGCCGCGCACCCCCGTTTAAGAACTACTGCTCTAGGGTAAGCTACGAATTATCGGTCAGTTTCACATCTTCGGTCATATAAGAAAAAATAATAAAATACTGATTATTTAATTTTATTTCTCATTATTATCATATCTTTCTTTTTTCTCTTATGACCGAAAATGTGAAATCTACCGATAATTCGTAACTTACCCTACTTTAATTATGTAAAATAAAATGTTTGATTTAAAAGATTTATACTTAACAGAATGTTTTTATTTTCTAGAAACTAATTATATTCAACGATTTAGAGGTTTTTGAGATTCGAGTTATCGAATAGTAAAGTTTATTCATTACCATTTTGCTAAACCTAAGCTTGAATCTTAGACAATCTTCAACATTGAGTTTAAATTAAAAATAAACTCAGACACATTTCAGACCATCTCTCAGACCATCTCTCAGTCCCCTATCCTATTCATCACGCTCACTAAATCTTTGAGCTGATCGCTTGGGATCTATTAGTACCACTCAGTAGTGACGGTACAAGCAATTGCAGGGCTTCACTTATATCTTACTGGATATATCACTCAATCATTTAGGCTATTATTATCCCTCGTTTTAATTGGCTCGCTGATACTCGGTAATAAACAAAGTATTGATTAACCCTTTCACAGTGTCTGGGACATTATGTCCCTGTATTTTAATAACTTTAAATAGATGAAATACGTTCAATTTTTACATCAAAATGCTTGAAACATGTCCATATGGCTTTGAAAGCGCTTCGATATCTTTAATATGAACCATTAATAGCAATACTACCTAGTAGGAGTAGTATTATGTAAAATGAAATGAGGAGGCGTGGTGAGTTTGTTTTCAAAATGTTAGTATATTTCCTATATCTTCCAGCACATAGCCTTCCTTTGTACTTATATTCATAAAGAACATAATAGAATCTTTATTCTTTTATGATATTTCCACTGAGTTGAATTTTATTCGAGAAATTTGGACAATAGGAATAAATTAGGTTACTGGGACATTTTGTTTCACTTAAATTCTATTGTTTGAAGGTAAATGTTTTCTAAACCAATTTATTATGACTTATAAATGGTAGTTTTGGTTTTTCATGAGTTTCATTTTCAATGACACTTATTTATTATTATTTTCATTTAAATAATGGCACATATTACATACCAATTAATGTCAAGTTCCATTGATCATAAATGACACAATCGTGTCCCAGTTAAATAATAAATGCCGAACAACCTTCCGTCATTCTAAAAACGTCTAATACCATCCAAAACAACCGAAAAACATGCTGAGAAGATGCAATATCGAGCAGGAAAAACTCCGAGTGAAATGGTGGAAATGCCTTGTAAAGATATTATAAACAGACTCTCAATTGAACCTGATAATTGTAAAGGGGATTGACAGCACTACTCCTCACTGACAGCACTACTCCTCACTGACAGCACAACTTCTCATTGACAGCACTACTCCTCACTGACAGCACTACTCCTCACTGACAGCACAACTTCTCATTGACAGCACTACTCTTCATTGACAGCACTACTCTTCATTGACAGCACTACTCCTCACTGACAGCACTACTCTTCATTGACAGCACTACTCCTCACTGACAGCACTACTCTTCACTGACAGCACTACTCCTCACTGCGGAACACTACTCCTCACTGACAGCAATACTCTTCATTGACAGCACTACTCCTCATTGACAGCACTACTCCTCACTGACAGCACTACTCCTCATTGATAGCACTACTACTCACTGACAGCACTACTCCTCATTGACAGCACTACTCCTCACATACAGCATCACTCCTCACTGACAGCACTACTCCTCATTGACAGCACCACTCCTCATTGACAGCACTACTCCTCATTGACAGCACTACTACTCACTGACAGCACTACTCCTCATTGACAGCACTACTCCTCATTGACAGCACTACTACTCACTGACAGCACTACTCCTCATTGACAGCACTACTCCTCACTGACAGCACTACTCCTCATTGATAGCATTGCTCTTCACTGACAGCATTACTCCTCACTGACAGCATTACTCCTCATTGACAGCATAACTCCTCATTGACAGCACTACTCCTCATTGACAGCACAACTCCTCATTGACAGCACTACTCCTCATTGACAGCACTACTCCTCATTGATAGCATTGCTCCTCACTGACAGCATTGCTCCTCTTTTCAGATGTTGTTGGTAGTGAGAGGAGCATATCTGTGATGCTGGACGGGGAGGAGGCGGAGTTATTATTCATCAGAGGAGCGGATATGAGTCAGATATCTAAGGTGAGTCAGATATCAAAGGTGAGTCAGATATCTAAGGTGAGTCAGATAACTAAGGTAAGTCAGATATCTAAGGTGAGTCAGATATCTAAGGTGAGTCAGATATATAAGGTGAGTCAGATATCTAAGGTGAGTCAGACATCTAAGGTGAGTCAGACATCTAAGGTGAGTCAGATTTCTAAGGTGAGTCAGATATCTAAGGTGAGTCAGATATCTAAGGTGAGTCAGATATCTAAGGTGAGTCAGATATCTAAGATGAGTCAGATATCTAAGGTGAGTCAGATATCTAAGGTGAGTCAGATTTCTAAGGTGAGTCAGATATCTAAGGTGAGTCAGATATCTAAGGTGAGTCAGATATCTAAGGTGAGTCAGATTTCTAAGGTGAGTCAGATATCTAAGGTGAGTCAGATATCTAAGGTGAGTCAGATATCTAAGGTGAGTCAGATTTCTAAGGTGAGTCAGATATCTAAGGTGAGTCAGATATCTAAGGTGAGTCAGATATCTAAGGTGAGTCAGATTTCTAAGGTGAGTCAGATATCTAAGGTGAGTCAGATATCTAAGGTGAGTCAGATATCTAAGGTGAGTCAGATATCTAAGGTGAGTCAGATATCTAAGGTGAGTCAGATATTTAAGGTGAGTCAGATATCTAAGGTGAGTCAGATTTCTAAGGTGAGTCAGATATCTAAGGTGAGTCAGATATCTAAGGTGAGTCAGATATCTAAGGTGAGTCAGATTTCTAAGGTGAGTCAGATATCTAAGGTGAGTCAGATATCTAAGGTGAGTCAGATATCTAAGGTGAGTCAGATATCTAAGGTGAGTCAGATTTCTAAGGTGAGTCAGATATCTAAGGTGAGTCAGATATCTAAGGTGAGTCAGATATCTAAGGTGAGTCAGATATCTAAGGTGAGTCAGATATCTAAGGTGAGTCAGATACCTATTGTGAACTAAATATCTTTCTCTAATATGATCGATATTGTGTAGCTGTCCAATAACTCATCCTCACCCCCCCCCCCCACAGAAAGAAGAAGTTGACGCATGGGTGGTTGTTTACAGTGTCTGTGACAGGGCAAGTTTCAGGCAGGCCGCGGCAGTTCTAGGCAAGGTAAATCTACCCTTAGTTAATATACGGTTGGGGGAACTTACCAATTATCGGTCGGTTTCACATCTTCGGTCATATAAGAAAGAAACAATATAATCATCACTCTAATATTGAAAAAATCATATTATAATAATAACTATATTGTTTTTTTTTTCTTATATGACCGAAGATGTGAAACCGACCGATGATTCGTAAGTTAAATTCAATAAAATAGGTACGGTACAATTAGCACATGCTAATTAAGTTCATTAAATAATTAATGAATCTATTATTGTTAGATCATTATTAAAAATAGGCATTAAAATTTGAAAAGATTTTCATTGTGAAGAGATATTTATTTATTTTAATCTTCATATTTTGATGCATATCATTTTTCTTTAAAACCTCTTGACTTTCCATCGGGTATTTAAATCGCAGTTGCTTATTGTTCCTTAACCTTCTTATTTTAATAAGTAACATAATCATTAAAGAAATAACTGTAGTTTTTTATATTTACGCTGCTATATGTATAATCATATGAAATTCAATTTAAATTACTTCAGTTCATGGGAGGAAATATAGTAAATAGCTCGTAAGTTACTTCAATACATTTTTCCATGAACTTTGCAGCAATAAATGCGGTTTAATTACATCAATCAAAAGGTTAAATTAAAAATCTCTAATAGTGAGTAAAAAGTCAATAGTATGAATGTTTTTGTACATAATTTTTATCCTCGTACGAATAACATAGGGATATTTCATCGATAATTTAAAGTGTGTACATAATTTTTATCCTCGTACGAATAACATAGGGATATTTCATCGATAATTTAAAGTGTGTACATAATTTTTATCCTCGTACGAATAACATAGGGATATTTCATCGATAATTTAAAGTGTGTACATAATTTTTATCCTCGTACGAATAACAT
The DNA here is from genome assembly GCA_947561585.1 of Caprella mutica. Classification (NCBI taxonomy): domain Eukaryota; kingdom Metazoa; phylum Arthropoda; class Malacostraca; order Amphipoda; family Caprellidae; genus Caprella; species Caprella mutica. The sequence goes on from CANNZV010001925.1 coordinate 152,059, forward strand.
AGGGATATTTCATCGACAATTTAAAGTGTAACTTTACTAATCTATTCACATTTATATACCAAAATTGCTATACTTTAATGTATTGTAATATCAATCTTTATTTACTTTCATATATCTTATATAACGTTCTCTTATTTTCTGTTTATGTGCATTTGTTAAGGAAAAAAATGTTTTTTCCTTATTTTAAACATAACTTAGCTTTATGTTTAAAATAAAGAAAAACAAAATGTCACATCACCACATTTTTATACTTTAATACAAACTATACCATTACAGTAAACAGTCACTCGTATATTTTCCTACGTAATCTAATAACTTACAAATGGCAATACCAGATACGATGAAACAGCATCATATTATTTATTTGCTATCATACAGAATGGTATGTTGCGGCAATAAAAACTATCGGCAAAATATTTCCGACATTTAGTATTCCTAATGTTGCTATTCCTGGCATTTTCAATTCCTGGTGTTTGCTATTCCTGATATTTGGTATTCTTCATATTTGGTATTCCTAATATTTTAGAATTCCTAATATTTTAGAATTCCTAATATTTTGTACTCCTGAAATTTAATATTCCTGATATTTGGAACGAAAAATATTCGAGTTAGTGATTAGATACAAGCAATTTTTATTCTGTTTCTGCCCGAAAAGTATACTTTACATACCTAAATATGTAAGAGCTTGTATATTTATATATATATTTTCTACTTTTTTTAGTTCGATGAAGATTTTTCAATATTTCAATTATTTATTTACTTTATTCTTTTTAGTATAATATGAAGTCTTTTTTAATTTGCTTCAATTATAACAATTATCTTTAAAAATGTACTTTTAAAAGAATTTCACATTTTCACATACATTTGCCGATGTAATTAACTGTTCATAAGTTTTTCTCTTATCGGTATCGCTATCTTTTTCAACCAGCCCACACACTAATGTTTATATGAGTTCTTTTAGACGAGTCTCCTTTTTCTGTGGTTAACATTTTAATTAATGTTGCCCCATAAGACTCTCAACTTCAGTGAATCCTTGCCAATCCTGTGAAAGTTTTCCGTATAGCTACACACAAACTGTGGCTCTGGAGCAGAACTTTAGACGAGTTTGGAAGATTGATATATCCGCTATTTTAGCTCCTATTTTGTTGATACATCATCGATTTTACTCACTGGGAGATTGATGACCAAAAATTACACGGAGTTGAAAATTGCTTCATCAGCAGTAGCTTTCTTACCGTCCCCTTCTCAGATGTAGATTAGATACTGTATAGAAGATAGAGTCATATGGATTATCGATCAAACGAAGAAAAGAATCTAATGCAAATAAGATATTGTACTATTGGTAATCATTATTGAGATTTTATGGATTGTATATATCAAAAGGAATATATATTATTGCCTTTATATAATCCAGTAAAATAGAGAATTTTAATTGATTGACAACTTCTTGAAAACATATCGAATATATAAATCAAATAAGGAATCTTTAATTAAATACTGTATCATTTTTCTATTGTTGGTTAAAATGAAAATTCATATGAATATTTTTCAAGGTTTCTTGTAGTTTGCAAAACAATCAAAAAGATAACGAAGTGATTTAAATTAAATCTGACCTCAACTAAAAATATTTCATGAAAGTTACAGCGAACTATAAATATCGTAATAAAAATAGAAATATCAATCTACAGTTGAATGATATCTTTCCAAATGAATTTCATAAGAGTATAAAACTAAACAAAAACCATACACATATTTAAATATACTTTTCTTTTTCGGTTGACAATTGTTTTAAAACTTAACTTATCAGCAATCATAACAAGAAAATATTTAACACTGATGTATTTTATTGAAATGCAAATAATAAGATATTGTTGAGGGGTAATATCAGTGCAATATAAATTGGGAGCTGTTTGATCTTTTTACTGTGAGTAATATTTGATCTAAGAATAGATGTGCTATTGTTATATGACTACAACAGTATTATCACGAGCTGTTGTGGAAAGAAATGATATGGGGGATATAAATGATTGATGTCTTGGGAGATATCACTGTGTGATATAATGGCTACTGAGACACTTGTGTTTATTAATGGCTACTGAGACACTTGTGTGATATGGCTACTGAGACACTGTGTGTTATATTGGCTAGTGAGACACTTGTGCTTATTAATGGCTACTGAGACTTGTGTGATATAATGGCTACTGAGACACTTGTGTTTATTAATGGCTACTGAGACACTTGTGATTATTGATGGCTACTGAGACACTTGTGTGATATGAATACTGAGACACTTTTGTTTAATAATGGCTACTGAGACACTTGTGTTTATTGATGGCTACTGAGTCACTTGTGATTATTGATGGCTACTGAGACACTTGTGATTAATAATGGCTACTGAGACACTTGTGATTAATAATGGCTACTGAGACACTTGTGATTAATAATGACTACTGAGACACTTGTGTTTATTGATGGCTACTGAGACACTTGTGATTAATAATGGCTACTGAGTCACTTGTGATTATTGATGGCTACTGAGACACTTGTGATTAATAATGGCTACTGAGACACTTGTGATTAATAATGGCTACTGAGTCACTTGTGATTAATAATGGCTACTGAGTCACTTGTGATTAATAATGGCTACTGAGACACTTGTGATTAATAATGGCTACTGAGACACTTGTGATTAATAATGGCTACTGAGTCACTTGTGATTATTAATGGCTACTGAGTCACTTGTGTTTATTGATGGCTACTGAGTCACTTGTGATTATTGATGGCTACTGAGACACTTGTGATTAATAATGGCTACTGAGACACTTGTGATTAATAATGGCTACTGAGACACTTGTGATTAATAATGGCTACTGAGTCACTTGTGATTATTGATGGCTACTGAGTCACTTGTGATTATTGATGGCTACTGAGACACTTGTGATTAATAATGGCTACTGAGACACTTGTGATTAATAATGGCTACTGAGACACTTGTGATTAATAATGGCTACTGAGTCACTTGTGATTATTGATGGCTACTGAGACACTTGTGATTAATAATGGCTACTGAGACACTTGTGATTGATAATGGCTACTGAGTCACTTGTGATTAATAATGGCTACTGAGACACTTGTGATTAATAATGGCTACTGAGTCACTTGTGATTAATAATGGCTACTGAGTCACTTGTGATTAATAATGGCTACTGAGACACTTGTGATTAATAATGGCTACTGAGACACTTGTGATTAATAATGGCTACTGAGTCACTTGTGATTAATAATGGCTACTGAGTCACTTGTGATTATTGATGGCTACTGAGACACTTGTGATTAATAATGGCTACTGAGACACTTGTGATTAATAATGGCTACTGAGTCACTTGTGATTAATAATGGCTACTGAGACACTTGTGATTAATAATGGCTACTGAGTCACTTGTGATTAATAATGGCTACTGAGACACTTGTGATTAATAATGGCTACTGAGTCACTTGTGATTAATAATGGCTACTGAGTCACTTGTGATTAATAATGGCTACTGAGACACTTGTGATTAATAATGGCTACTGAGACACTTGTGATTAATAATGGCTACTGAGACACTTGTGATTAATAATGGCTACTGAGACACTTGTGATTAATAATGGCTACTGAGTCACTTGTGATTAATAATGGCTACTGAGTCACTTGTGATTATTGATGGCTACTGAGACACTTGTGATTAATAATGGCTACTGAGACACTTGTGATTAATAATGGCTACTGAGACACTGTATGTTACAATAGATGATTACACTCAATTAATAATAGTTTACTATTTAAATTATGAGAAAAAAAACTAATTATATCACATTTATGTTATTTTCATATACACAAATAAAAGCATTGTAGCATTCGTTATTATATTTATTAATTATTTTTGCAATTTATTAATACATAAGTTTGGCATTTAAATTTTATAAATTGCACCCTAAACACTAATATATGTGTTATATAAACCCACTAGTCTACCTTGCATCACCTTTAGTTTTACTCACATCTATAATTAATAACTATTTTCACTCAATTATCGAACTGTTCTTCATTTACTTTCAAATAATTAGAAAATGTATTATTTTATATTTTAACTACTTATTTTAATTGGTTTCCATGATATATACCTGGACAACAATAAAAATGACTAATTCAAATATTAAATTATCTATTTTTCTTATTTGATCGATAGAATGAAACCGTTCGATAAGTCAGAATTTACCCGAATCTTCTAAAATACCGCAGACGAGGTTTAAGAACTAATAATTAGCTTCTAAGTTCACGTCTCATCTCAGTGATGACATTTGATGCTATTTATACATTGACATTTGGACATTGGGAAACCCTGTCACAAAATTGCAATGGGAGATAACCTTAATGTCAGAAAAATATCATAATTATAAGAAAGGTTGGGATTGGCTTATGAAAGACGATATTATTTTTATAATATGCGATAAATTACGATTTTTATTTATCGTCATCGTACAGATATAAATTTTCACTGTTGAAAATTAAGATGATAATCTATTGCTGTTGATTAGCAGCATTAATTTTTCAAGTGGGATAATCATAGGTGATATTCTTTCCCAGGCAATGAAACAGTACTAAATGTCATAGTGTCTAATAATTGATAAATGTCCTTGGTACTCTCGTGGAAAATATTATATCGAAATTCTATAATGTTATACTTTTTATCTAATAGGCTATAATGTTATAGTATTTTTTTCTAATATACCACAAATCACTATTCTGATTGATTGTCATTGTAAAGATAGAGTATTTTTCCTGTTATAGTATTTTCCCAGATAGAGTATTTTTCCAGTTATAGTATTTTCCCAGATAGAGTATTTTTCCAGTTATTGTATTTTCCCAGATAGAGTATTTTTCCAGTTATAGTATTTTCCCAGATAGAGTATTTTTCCAGTTATTGTATTTTCCCAGATAGAGTATTTTTCCAGTTATTGTATTTTCCCAGATAGAGTATTTTTCCAGTTATTGTATTTTCCCAGATAGAGTATTTTTCCAGTTATTGTATTTTCCCAGATAGAGTATTTTTCCAGTTATTGTATTTTCCCAGATAGAGTATTTTTCCAGTTATTGTATTTTCCCAGATAGAGTATTTTTAGCAAGAAGATATAATATTATGACGTCAATTAATAAAAACTATTACGTTAATTAAAATTAACTCATTATACAATTCTCAATTTAACGTTCAATTCTCAATTTAACGTTCAATTCTCAATTTAACGTTCAATTCTCAATTTAATGTTCAATTCTCAATTTAACGTTCAATTCTCAATTTAACGTTCAATTCTCAATTTAATGTTCAATTCTCAATTTAACGTTCAATTTTTTTAATATGATTGTTTTTATCTTCTTTATCTAAAGTGAAATTCAATTAATAAATTTTTGACTTTTCCTAAGCCGATAAAATTGTTTTTATTATCTTATAAAATGGAATGTTTTTATTGCGCAATAAATCATAAATTTAACAACAACCACAACAACATAGGAAATGAAACTTTTGCAATTTGCTGTATTTAATTAAATACCATGATATTTATTACTTCTATTTTATATAGAAAAGCCTAACAAAACTTCTTGAAGTTTCACTACATTCACTTTAATTTTCATTTTAATTAAAAGAACACGGAAAAAGAACTGAATAAAAATACTCTTCACTCTTCTATTCGTAACTATTTACTCTCCACCCCTTCAATTCGTTACTAGTTATCTTCACTCTTCAATTTGTTACTAGTTACTCTTCACTCTTCATTTCGTTACTAGTTACTCTCCACCTCTTCAATTCGTTACTAGTTACTCTCCACTCTTCAATTCGTTACTAGTCACTCTTCAATTCGTTACTAGTTACTCTCCACCTCTTCAATTCGTTACTAGTTACTCTCCACTCTTCAATTCGTTACTAATTACTCTCCACCTCTTCAATTCGTTACTAGTTACTCTTCACTCTTCAATTCGTTACTAGTCACTCTCCACCTCTTCAATTCGTTACTAGTTACTCTTCACTCTTCAATTTGTTACTAGTTACTCTCCACCTCTTCAATTCGTTACTAGTTACTCTCCACTCTTCAATTCATTACTAGTTACTCTCCACTCTTTCATTCGTTACAAGTTACTCTCCACCTCTTCAATTCGTTACTAGTTACTCTCCACTCTTCAATTTGTTGCTAGTTACTCTCCACTCCTTCCATTCGTTACTAGTTACTCTCCACCTCTTCAATTCGTTACTAGTTACTCTCCACTCTTCAATTCGTTACTAGTTACTCTCCACTCCTTCCATTCGTTACTAGTTACTCTTCAATTCGTTACTTATAACTCTTCACATTAACGAATGAATGAATTCTTTTTCTACATTATATATAAATATCATAGAAGTTTTATAAACAATGAATAACTTGGCATGAAAACATTTATAATATCATATGAACATTTCAACATTAATTCTTATACATAAAACATTTTAACAATAGCTGTAATTATTTTAAATACTAAAAGCTCTAATAAAGAATCAAAAGAAGAAAAGGGAAATGGAATGTATGTTCACATTATCCTCTTCATTTTCCTCCTTTAAATTCACTTCGTGTTATTTAATTCACTAGATTTGGACCTCAGGGCTGGTGCCCAGTAGAGCAGTTATCCTCGTGGGGAACAAAACCGACCTGGAACGGAAGAGGATTGTGTCTACTGTTGGTGAGTGATATTTGTTAACTATAGTATATAGGGTGATTATTAATTTTAAAAAAAAATTATTTTGATAAATTTTTATAATATTTATTTTTTTCCTATATGACAAGATCATTTTCAGATAAATTCACGTTATGAAGTAGAAACAGCTTTTAATTAACCAATATTATTGCAGTTTAATTCGTATTACATATCATAAATACAAATACACAGTATATCAAATTTCAAGAAAGGACTATAGTCTATGGAAATTACTCTCAATATTTCAGTTACTCTTGCTTCAAGTACTTTAAGTCTATGGAAAATACTCCCAATATTTGAGTAACTCTTAAAATTACATTAAGTGTCCTAACACTAGAGTAACTCATACTGCAAGTACTTTAAGTCTGCTAACACTTAAGTTACTTTTAAAGCAAGTACTGCAAGTCCCTTAACATTAGAGTTACTGCTACTGCAGTAATCCCTCTTCCCAGAGTTCATTATTCACATTTCAGATGAATAATGGAGAGTGTTATTCAAATTCTGGTCAAATGATCTGACAGACTTAGTGCAGTAATTGTGACTGTAAATTAGAGTGTATTGTACAGAACAAAAGATATCATGTTATTGCAGTGCATGTGTACTTTATTACAGTAAATGCATTCTTTACCACAGTGGATGCGTTCTTTAATCCTTCTTACAGTACAAGGCTTTATTACAATGCGCACATGTGTTCTTTCTTTCATAATTCAACATGTAATGAACATGTATTATGTAATCTTCTTTTAATGAAAGACCTAGAATAATTATTTTTCCTATCACTAATTATCTATTAACCTATACAGAATAATTATGGGATAAAATTGTATAATAGTTTATACAATTTTAATTAATTGTTTATACAATTTTAATTAATTGTTTATACAATTTTAATTAATTGTTTATACAATTTTAATTAATTTATTATACAATATTAATTAATATTTTACAAATATAACATTTAGATATTCATTATTTAAATAATATTATTAATAATTTTACAGAAGGAAGAACATTGGCCAAGACTTACGAGTGTAAATTCATCGAAGTGAGCGCCGGTATCGACCATAACGTCGATGAGCTGCTGGTGGGCATAATAGCTCAGGTAAATGATGTAAATGAGCTATTTATTTCATTGTGCCAAGTCTTATTTCTTTCTTTTATTATTATATGACATTTCATTGTCCCCAGTTTTTCTTTCATTTATTATTATATGACATTTCATTGTCCCCAGTTTTTCTTTCATTTATTATTATATGACATTTCATTGTCCCCAGTTTTTCTTTCATTTATTATTATATGACATTTCATTGTCCCCAGTTTTTCTTTCTTTTATTATTATATGACATTTCATTGTCCCCAGTTTTTCTTTCATTTATTATTATATGACATTTCATTGTCCCCAGTTTTTCTTTCATTTATTATTATATGACATTTCATTGTTCCCAGTTTTTCTTTCATTTATTATTATATAACATTTCATTGTCCCCAGTCTTATTTCTTTCATTTATTTTTATATAACATTTCATTGCCACCAGTCTTATTTCTTTCATTTATTATTATATAACATTTCATTGCCACAAGTCTTATTTCTTTCATTTATTTTTATATAACATTTCATTGCCACCAGTCTTATTTCTTTCATTTATTATTATATAACATTTCATTGTCCCCAGTCTTATTTCTTTCATTTATTATTATATAACATTTCATTGCCATCAGTCTTATTTCTTTCATTTATTATTATATAACATTTCATAGTCACCAGTCTTATTTCTTTCATTTATTATTATATAACATTTCATTGCCATCAGTCTTATTTCTTTCATTTATTATTATATAACATTTCATTGCCACCAGTCTTATTTCTTTCATTTATTATTATATAACATTTCATTGCCACCAGTCTTATTTCTTTCATTTATTATTATATAACATTTCATTGCCACCAGTCTTATTTCTTTCATTTATTATTATATAACATTTCATTGCCACCAGTCTTATTTCTTTCATTTATTATTATATAACATTTCATAGTCACCAGTCTTATTTCTTTCATTTCTTTCCATTTCTTCTCTCGCTAAAAGCTTTTATATAGAAATGATACAGGGCAATATATATAATATTTCTCGCGATCCATTTCTGATCTCAGTGATATAACGAAAAATGCTCCCTCTTATTCTTCTTAGTTTCTAAAAAGTATTATGTTCTTGTTCCAAGTTTTAAATGGTACATCTATTCAGAAATAACTTTTATTATTTGGTAAATTCAATCTAGAAAAAATGATTAAAAACAAGGATTAAATAAAGATAATTTGGCATGAATCTTATATATTATTTCTAAAGATTTCATGTTTTCGAAGGTTCTTTTACTGTAACTTTTATTCCATTGTTTTCTTTGGAGAAAATGAACTGAATAAAAATAGACATTGTGTAAGATTTCCTGCATAGAATACTCAGCAATCAAATCAAACTCAGTAGAACAAATGTTCTCATCTTTACTTAATGGTATGTATATAATACTATGAATATTAACGTAACATATATGTGATTTTTTTAAATTGCATATCATTCACTGTGCTCCCTGATGCACAAAAGCTACTACGTGATCACATCTCGAAGATGGTAGCCATATCCCCAGATCATGATTATAAACATATCCAATTGCAAATTATAATCTCTTATAATCTGCTCTCAATCGACGATTGTAAGCGATGGTTCTTCTATTCAAGTCCGTAAATAATCAATCGATGGCAATCTATAATAAATTATATTCTCTTAGTGTAAGTTACGAATTATAAGTCGGTTTCACATCTTCGGCCATATAAGAAAAAAGCTATTTATAATAATTATAAAATAAATAAATAAAAAAAAATTACTTAATATATCGTTCTTTTTAACGACCGAAGATGTGAAACCGATCGATAATTCGTAACTTCCATCGCCTTTCATCTGATGTCCTCGATTAAAAATCCCAACAATGGTGTTCGAATTAATATTTTTACTGCGAAACCAAGAATACCGAATTAAGATCTCCCGATCATCAATATTCCAACTGAGTAACCAGTAAGAACTTTAAACATATTAATTCTTATTTCTGCAGTGACGGTGATACTGAGTAGGTTACGGCAGTTATTCACTGCCAGTAACTACCATTAACAATGAAGGTCTTTTCTCAGAAGGATTTCAATGTTATGACATTTACCAATGCTTGCCATTGCTCTTTAGAAATGGTCTGGACATTCATCATTAAGTGTGACATTTTGTTGCTGTCTGAGGTGTTTGACATTTACTGACACTCAAAGTGGGAGTTATCGTGGGGCCTTAGAAGAGGTTTGTCATATAATCTTCTACGGTCTTACCATTAAATTCTGTCTGTGAACTGTTCTCGTATTTCCGCCATACGAATAACATAGGAATATTTATTTATTTATTGGTAATGTTGTTATTGCATTAACAAGTAAAGCTGCCTGAAATTTGATGGGGCATTTTGTCATTATCCAGAAGCCATTTGATTCGATTTTGGGAGCGATCGGGTCAAAGTTTCTAGCTGGGTCAAGTGTCACAAAAAGATCAAAATCACTTGAAGCAGCGGTGAATGTATGCACTCTACGAGTGACCATCTAGTTGCTTATAATATGACACTCATGAAGTATATAAATTCATTTATTTTTAACTCAGCATAAACAGATAATAAAATAGCATTCCCGTAAAATATTAAAATTAAATATTTTGTGTATCAGCTTAAATCACGAAAATAGGTTTTATTTTTTAATGTTGGACGTATAATAACTTTCTTACTTAATTATGCAAGATGTTAATAAAACTCACGTCATATAAGATTAGTGAAATAGTGTGTGAAGCTATAAATAACTTAGGTATATAACTTATGCATATAAGATATATCTAAGCTAACGATGGCACGATTTCTCCGCAAAGAATATTGAAAATTCTTTTTTATTTGAAAAATATAAGCTCGTATAGGGCATATCCTTAATTATCGAACGCTTTCACTTTTTCGATCATATATGAAAAAATTTAATAAGTTAATATATTCTAACTCTTTATTATAATTAAAAACTATAATTTTCTTTTCTTTAAATGCTCGAAAATTTGGAACCGTTCGTTAACTTGAAACTTACCCTACGTGATTTATTACGAAAAAACTCTTTGAAAATGTTACTATATAAAATACGGAATTATAAGACTGCATATTTAGTATTACTATTCAGTATATTTCTTGGTCTTTATTTAGACTACCTATCAACAGATTATTTTTCCTGCGAGGAATATTATCTTACCATATCGTTCTCCCATTATCGATATCGTTAATATATCTATTAGCCTTTTTAGGATATAGAAAATTGTATCGCCGCTTTAGCACACTCAGGTGTGCAGTTATTGATGTGCTTGATAGAAATACATCAGAACTGAGCAGAACTTAGGTACTGTCTTAGAAAGAACTACTCTCCAGTTAGACATTTAAATTATCGTTTATTACTCATAGTCATTATATTGGATTTTATACCAATGTTTTTTGCAGTTATGAAGAGTCTAAATTTGAAGTATATAATAAATTAAATTTAAATTGCATAAAAATAAAACTCACTAGCTTTTCTGCATTCATATTTTTGTATAATAATTTTCAATAATATTAAACCTCAAAATACAATAAATATGAATTACTGCTCAATACAATATATATATTATATGTAAGTTATAAGCAAGTAGTAGCTTTTCTTCATTCAAAACTCTAAAACTTTATATAAACCTTAATTAGCCGAATTAACTAGTTCAATAAAATAGATTTAGGAAATTCTTTATCAATACTATGACATATCCTTTTCACTATTAATTCTTTTCGTGAACTGTTTACTTATTTTCTTTTTCCTCCACAGATCCGATTGAAGCGCCACCACACGGCAAGTTTGTGCTCTAGGAGTAGGATCACCACCCGCCTGGCGAGGAAGTTCAGCAGCTCCAGCGTCAAGAGGAGCGGCATAAAAATGCCTGGCATCGTCAGCAAACTCTTCAGTGTGGACAGGAGAGCTAAATCGTGTGAAAATCTCCATACTTTATAGTATTTTCAGCTCCTAACCTGCATATCCATTGGTGTAAAGTTGGTGTTCCAAATGACTGTGGACATTCTATTTTCTGAGAACTATTTCTATGTCACTTTTAATAAATGTATTACTTTTGATGATGCTTTTATTGTACTGAATCTTAACACACGATGTTTTGTATCAAATTGTTTCTTTGGAAATTTAGGAATATAGTTACTCACTTTATGGTATAAACATATATTCACTAATAATTGACTATTAACAAAATATGATTTGATTGATGAAATACTTACTGAAAGTTTAGAAAATTTAATATTGAAGTGATTCAATAAATTAAAGATGACATTTTGGTTAATGAATTGGTTTACAATAAATAAATATGATCCTTTAAACAGAGATTTAAGAATTAATTTCATTATAGTAAACCAATTTTGAAGAAGGAATTAAGACTCAAGACTGCATTATTAAACAGAGGTTTCAAATTAATTACCTCTCGTTAAAATTAATGAGAAATGTGATTGGATTACAAACTGAAATATTTTGAAAAACAGACTTTATTTGAAATTTCTCTTGGATAAAACATAGCTAATAAATTAAACTAAATATATATATATTTTTTTTTCAAATGAACCTACTCAAGAAGAATTAATTCACCAAATATAATCACCACACGCTTGTGTCGTCTGAAAGACCTTATTGATCATAATTAAAAAATAATTTTAATTCGCATTCAATTATTCCCCTAATCCAAATCATATTACAAACTTTCTCAAAGAAATAACCAATACAATTTTATTATTTAAAATCAGAGCATCCCACAATTTCCTTTAGTTTTATTTATATTAAGATGTTAGACAAGTTACGCTACATCACATTTTTGATATAAATGATCCCTATTGACAATTATAATCTTGGTAGGATCTATGTTTTCATGATATAGAAACTGTTCATTAACTGATTTATGTTTTGAAAAAATTGTTAACTGAATAACTCATTAAATGAATATATAAATTCACCAGCCATTCATCTGATAATTCTCAATCTTCTCCTGCAAATACAATCCATATTATTGGAAATACAATCTCTCTACCCCATACGACAATTTTTATTATTTGTTATTACAGTAGAACTGATCTATAATGAACTCCTCTATAGTGAATGTCCTGAGTAATGAACTACCCTCGTCTGCAAGAATGGCGATTTGATTTCTTAAAACTAATGGCCCTTCTATGCAGACTATCACTTAAACGTTAATTAACATGTATAATACGGAAGGAAGGGACTTTCGTACTGAAAATAAGGTAATGAAAAACGGAAAGGAGATTAAATATCTACCAAATTAGAGAAGATACAAATTTACTTCAATTTATATATTATATGACAAAGGTAGGAATATAATCAGAATTACGTAGATCTTCATTTATCCGTTTCGGACCCCTCCAAGCAAATTTTTATATTTCTTTAATCAATGAAGCGAATGATTCTTATCATTTTTCTGCAAAACCCGAAACTCCATCAAATTCGATAGCATATTTTTAACTTTATTTGTATGCTTAAAAAGATTTATATTATCAAAACTCTACAAAACCTATTTAATTTTGATTGTCAACTAGGTATTAGGTATAATAAATCCATTTAATATTCGTGTTAAGGAATTAAATTGAATAAAATAATCATAGAAACGTTTATTTACTTTAGGAAACAATTAATATCTTAAACAAAAGCCAAAACGCATTGTTTATTTATAAAATTCTAATTTGAAATCAAAACAAAGAGTGCACAATCTTCTTTTTCTTCAACGTCAGGTTAGCGATTTGTACAATTGTTGCACACAGAGAAGGTATTAAAAAATATAATAGCAAATGATAAAATGTATACTGAACCGAATTGTATCCCAACAAACATATGAATGTCGATTCGATGCCGTTTGCTGTCGAATTCGTAGCGCTAACGATGGGTATCGACTTAGCAACCATTTCGACTCATAGTAGATATCGGAATGTCTGTTTCTAAATGATATCTGAATTTTCACTTCGAGTAGAAACACGAAACCCGATACATGGTTTTAACAGCATCATCTTGACGTCGGCATGTCCATTTCCAAACGATATCTGAATTTATACTTCGACCAGAAGTGCGAAAACAGATAAGTAGTTTTAAAAAAATAGTTTCAAATTTGGAAATTCATTTTCTTATCTTCCTGTTTTATAATACGTATAGAAATGTAGGAATTATTTCTATTCAATTGGATTGTACCATTCTAGATAACGTACGTATAGAGCTCCCTTTAAACTATACCCAATAATTAATACACTTATAATGGACTATACGGCAGTTGTAAAGGTACGATCGGGCATTGGCACGCTAGTGCAATTGTACAATGGATCAACGTAAAGTAAGCGATATTGGTACATCGGTTGTTGAATAGTGTTCCTCCAGTACCGTGAAAATTAAATGGATAAGCAATCAAGTGATTTATCGATGGCCAGTGCATATATTGTTATGAATTCATTCTAAACTGCTTATTGTAAATAAGCTCCGAGGGGTTCCTAGAGCTGTCTTTGATGAATAGAAGAGAAGTGGGGTGGTGTCCCTTGGGACCCAAACTGTTGTAATTTGGATTATGTATTGTCTATTTTATGTATTTAATCGAGAGTTTTCTGTGATTAAAATCATAGAGAATTCTTGTCAATGAGGGATAACTACATCCCAGTAAACATGGATGTATGTATTCGATGTCTAAACGACTCTGTGTAATCTCTCTTCCGACATCGAATACCAGTAACAAATTAGACATGGTGACATCAGGTAGACATCAATCCGATATCCGTTTGCACCGCTAAACCGCATCATATCAAGTATATTTGGCTTCGAAGCGATACCGTTATAACAGCGCTGAATAGAAAGATAAATTACGACATCCAACATACATAGGGATTCTCCATCGAACAGACGCCTAATTATATATCTAATATGCTTCAAAACGATATCCACTTGCATCCAAAAAAATGAAGAAATTAAAATTGAAAACTCTTACTTCATTGATATAACGTACTGTACGTTTAGATGCATATCAATTTGATTAATGTTACATAATGTTATGTGTAAATTAAATGGGAAGAAATGAATTGATGTGTCCGGGTATCGTTCGTGGGCCTATCCGTCCTTGTGCCTGTACCTCTGTCACATTGCCACCGTGGATGCATTTGACTAAAAAAAAATTTTGATATTAAACGACCCGGAGATACTTAAAGATATTTTAAAGTGAATAGAACATACAGGCAAGCACCGCTTTTATAACCAAAATCACAACTTATTCTTACCACAAATAGTAATGAGTTGGTCAAATTTTTATATATTTGTAACACCTTAAAAATTTCGTTCCCTATGAGTTCAAATTAAAGAAAATGTTTTGAGGCCACGACTAAGAATACAGATGAAAGCTCTGTGATGCATTAATTAAAATTAATAGATAATTACATTTTTATAATTATTGTGTTTCATTGAACAATCAGGAATTTTGTGCTCTGTGAAATATTTTTAGCAATAGGGTATATATTCCAAGTTATTAATAGGGTCTGTATTTTCGAACACGTGATAAAGGAAAATATAATAATTATTATTTAACTACTATTTAATTAGTAACAAAATAGCTGAAGGTATGATACCAATTGAAATAAAAGTTAAATCATGGTTACTATATAGATTTATTGAGTCCGATTACCACTTCAAGTTTAATTATCCTTAATGTGAATCACTGAATTTTAATCGTCTCATTTGCAGCTTTTGGCACTAGGTGAAAGCTCAAGTTATCGGATATGGGGTTCCGCATTTTACGTAGAAAAATTATTTATGTATTGATTTTTATTTCTAAACTTGTATTTTACGTACTGGTATCATGGATACCAATTTAAGTAAGAATTTAAAAATGAAATTTGTTATATTTATTTCTTACATATTCGAAAATGTAGAACCGTTCGACAACACAGAATTTACTCTAGAATGGAACATGTTAAATAGCCCATCAACTTTTAATTATTTACGTTTAGTAGAGGTCTGCTTCGGAACCAATGGCCATGTTGCTGACGTCAAAAGGAAATGAAATACAAGGGACTGGAAGAAGCAGTCAGAAAAGAAAGTGGCTCCATGGACAAAGTCATGACGCTCATGGATGCTGAAAAGCTACTCCGTGAATGCTGTCACTTACATAGGAATGTGGCAAAAATGGTCACAAGCACCGGTGGCTGCACTCAAGGATGATAGAGGGAAATGAAGAGGTGATAGTAAATGAAATCTACGAGCTTATCTAACACAAAATCTAAGACCTCGTAATTGTAGAGCATAACCCTAGCGCTATCCTCTAAAACAGCATGGAGAGTTAAAAACACTATAAACATGGTAAACATAAAATAGACAATACATAATCCAAATTACAACAGTTTGGGACCCAAGGGACGCCACCCACTTCTCTTCTATTCACCAAAGACAGCTTCAGGAACCCCTCAGGGCTTATTTACAATAAGCAGTAATTAGAATTGATTCATAATAATAAATGCACTGGCCATCGAAAAATCACTTAATTGGTTATCCATTTCGTTTTCACGATACTGGAGGAACACTGTTCAACAACCGATGTTCCAGTATCACTTACTTTTCGTTGATCCAGTTCACAATCGCACTAGTGTGCCAATGCCCGATCGTACCTTTACAACTGCCGTAGTCCCCTATAAGTGTATTAATTATTGGGAATAGTTTAAAGGGAGCACTACGTATGTTATATAGAAAGCTACAATCCAATTGAATAGAAATAATTCCTACATTTCTATACGTACTATAAAACAGGAAGATAAGAAAATGAATTTCCAAATTTGAAACGATTTTTTTAAAACTACGTATCTGTTTTCGCACTTCTATTAATTCAGATATCGTTTGGAAACAGACATGCTGAC
>CANNZV010001926.1:0-98516 GCA_947561585.1 Caprella mutica
CTTGATTTATAAATGGAGAAAACTTTTGCCTCTAATAGTGAAATAAATCGAACATTGTTTGGTGTTTTCATTAAAAAAACAGCCTATCACTTAATAGAAATAAATTTGTCCATTACCATACATAGATCACACTATCAAACACTTTGTGAAACTCTTTGTCAAACTTGACTGTACAGGGTGTCCCAGAAAAAAGGAAACCCATTTTCAAATTAGTTTATTTTAGAAAATATTAAAACTATAAGAATTCTGAAAACACGGTTTTATACGTTTATACTTTCTGCATCCCTTGTGAAAAATTAATAATGTTACAACAAAAATTAAAAATGCTGCAGCGAATTTAGCAAAAGGAAAAAAAAAAGTTCTTGTGCGGGCACGATATATTTCTTAAACATCCAGTAGTATTAAAAATTAAATCCTAAGGTTCATTACAAATAAGAGACAAATTAAAGAGATTTATTAACATTGGAACCGCAATACTTATTTTCAAGTTGTAAGGTTAATTTCCCTCGACATGTCCTCCATTTCTTTCTATACATAATTGCAGCCTTTTTCTCATTCCAGCAAAAACTCTTTTAACTAAATCCGGATTTTCTTTTAGTAAATTAACTTCGTTTACAATTCTCTCTCTCAAATCGTCTGTGTTTTCTGGAGGAGAAAAGTACACTTTGCTCTTGAGGTGTCCCCAAAGGAAAAAATCGCACGGTGTCAAGTCCGGCGATCTGGGCTGCCACTCAATTGGATGGTTCAGTGCAATAATGCGATCGTTGAAATTATCATGTAGCAATTCTTGAACTGCACGACTTCTATGTGCTGGAGCACCATCCTGAATCCACCATAGCCTATTAAATCTGTTTGGGTAAATTTGATGCAGCTCAGGAATTATTCTTTCTGTAATTAGGTTTAAGTATTTATCTCCATTCATATTATTTTCGTAGAAGATAGGGCCCACAAGTCGTCCGTTTCCACACATTCCCATCCATACAGAAACTTTCTCCCTGCACATTGTTACGTCGAAGTTGAAATTTGGAGGATTATTTCTGGGTGCATACTGGCGAATGTTATAATTATTGACTCTTCCATTCATATGAAATGCTGCTTCATCACCAATCACGATGTCTTCTACGAAGCGAGCATTTTTTTGCAGAAACCAATTTGAAAAATTTAGGCGGCGAGGTAAATCCGGTTCTAATAGTTCATGCCGTACATGAATCTTGTAAGCATGATACCTTACATCGTTTTTAACAATCCGGTTAAATGTGCTTTAACTGATGTCCAACCCGTTCCTTCTCGTTGATATTTTTGAATTCTCAATTAGCTTTTCACGAACACGATTAATGTTTTCCCTTGTTCGTTCTGTTCTCCTGCAACCCGATCGCTCTCTGTTTAAATTCGAAGTTGTTCCTTCAGTTTTGAACTTATTAACATTTTTCCATATGGTCTTCTTAGTTGGCGAAGCTCTTTCCGGAAAGCGTTGTTCAAAATCTTGTTGAACCAGTTTAAAGCTTCCAGTTCTTAAATAACTTGTCACCACAAAAACTCGTTGTTCTTTTGAGAGTTGCATTTTGGGGTTTTGAAATATGCAATAAAAATTACCGTGTTAAAATTAAAAATTCCTGATTTTATTATAGGTATCCATTGTATCATGAATACAAACTAACAAATTTTGTTTTGTTTGTTGGTATCATCAACGGACCAAAAATGAGGACTTCCTCGCGCAAGCACTTTTTTTTTCCTTCTGCTAAATTCGCTGCAGCATTTTTAATTTTTGTTGTAACATTATTAATTTTTCACAAGGGATGCAGAAAGTGTTAAAGTATAAAACAGTGTTTTCAGAATTCTTATAGTTTTAATATTTTCTAAAAAAAACTAATTTGAAAATGGGTTTCCTTTTTTCTGGGACACCCTGTATAGCGTCCTTACGCCACACTGATATTTGACACACTCAAACTGCAGCGTACAAAATGGTAGGATATGACAAACTGAAAATGCTATATTGTAATAAAGGTTTATTTTTTTTTCTTTCTGAGTCTAAAAGAAAAAATTTAGAGAATATGGTGACATTTTTTCAAGAGAATATAAAGCATATTTCAAGATAACATTTTCACAACCCTAGTAATAACAAAGTAACACTTCTTTATTGTGTCTAATATCTCAATTTTTCTGAGCTCAACTGTCAACCCAATTGTCGTTGGGCGCAGTTTCGGTGCCCAATTTTTGGTCCATGAAGATTATAAATCCACAAACTGGATAAAATTCAGTTCAGTTTTCCATTTTTATATGGTTTTAAAAGTTTTTAATACTCTGTGTGCAACAATTGAGCGAATCACTAACTTGACGCTAAAGAAAGAGATTGTAATATCTTTGTTTTTATTTACAATTTGAATTTTATAAACAAACAATACATGTTTGGCCTTTGTTCAAGATTTGAATTGTTTCCTGAAGTATATAAACATTTCTGCATTAAGTTTACCTAATTTTATACCTTTATAGAAATATTTAACATTGAATTGAGGATTCCTACCTAGTTCACATTCAATACAAACGGTGTACATTCTTTTTCTTCAGACTGAAAAATTAGCAATTCGTAGGTAAAAAGGGTTTTGTAGAGTTTTAATTATTAAAATCTTTAAAACCATATAAAATTATAAATATGGTATCCAATTTCATGGGGTTTGCACCTGATTTGAATAATGAAAAGATTGCTTGGAGGGGATCTAGTCTTTTTATATTAAAAACTGTGATAACTTTTTATATTGATAGCCTTTTCGTATTATTTTTAATTTTTAAATGAGTGAATTGTATACATGGCTGCTATGAACTTACTTGTTTTCAACAGATATATTTTTTTGCCAGAAAGTATTCTTACTATTATATAGGTTTGTGATTCTTTCTCTCGGTATTATGTTGCACAAGTTAACATCATTCGATTTATTTTTCATTCAATAAGTAAGTATTAATTTTAAAACTTATTTTGATTAATATTTTAAATGACGAATTGTAGAAAATTTTGATTGGGAAAAATATACTTTCTTCTACAGATAAAAATCTGCTTCTTCTGGCTGGGGGCCTTTATAAAAAAATAATCCGATGCATCTCTTTTCCAGATCTTCACTGTTCAAGGAGTTCAGAAGACTTGTCCAATCAAATCTCGAGGTATAACTTTTCTCAAGATGGCTAATTTTTATGATGAGAAACGAATCTATGCATTCAGGTACTTCCAGGAGAAGCTTCTAGAAAAGCCGTTCTTCTTGGGAGTGAATGGAATTTCAGGAGAAGCAGAGGAAGAAAAGCCATGGAGTCTGAGTTCCAATCCAGTGTTTTGTGATGTGTACGATAACACAAGCTTCCAAGACCTTGTGATTTTTTTATTGCATATTTGTCATTATAATAATGATAATGAGGATGATACGAATGCAAAACTTTTCGATCAATATTTGACTGTTTTTTCCAAAATCTTGGACAGGATTTCATCCGCATTAGATCCAGGAAATTACATTGAATTAGACAATATCATGGCAATGCTCAGTTCAATTAACATCATGAGTGATATGATATTCAAAATAAGGAAATTTTCGTTAAAAGTAAGTTGTACAGAACTGGTTAAATTAGTTTGTTTAAAAATAATAAACCTCATTTTACCATTGGAAAAGGAACCTCATGAATATTTCCCTAAAAAACCAAATTTTTCCAAATTATTTTCTGCAGGTTTGATCAACATGATATATCATTTCAACGTACTTGTTGATATTTGGAAGCAAAGTGAACATATTGATGTGATAAATTGGCCTGGAGGTACTGAAATAGTACGGCCAGGAACATTTATATTTCAGAATAATTCTCGTGTCATTGTTGATTATTATAATGTCAAAGATTCTTTCTTTACTTTTCAATTCTTTAATATAGAAATTAAAGAAGAATTTATTGACGTCTTTCTTATATTTAATTGTATGCGTTTCAATTCCCTTAAGATGGAAGAGATTCTTTCTAAGGCTAAATGGGAAAAGAAAACTTTCCAGAGAGTTAAAGACAATCCATTACTTTCTAAAACGAATTTGGCAAATTTGAAAAAAATGACGAAATTGCGTGACAACCCAGAAAAAGCAACAGTGAGGTTCTGCAGAAAGATCTTTAAGAAATTTGATAAATCATATAACAATAGAATATATTTACCAGTGATGCCCCCTGAAGAAGTTCAATTCATATTCCAATTCATGACACAATTTCTAAACTCACTGAAAATAATTCATTCATTTCAAGTAATTCATTTGAAGGAGTTAGTGAGAGTTGTCCTCATGGAATTTGGATCTATTTTAAATGCTATCCGGTATCATGCATTAGAAAAAGCTATTAGCATTGAAACCTCCGTATTGCTATCAAAAGCTTTCATGGAATTCATATCAGATCCACTAATTAAGACTTTTTTACCTGGAATGTCTGCTGAGATGATGGTAGTTCTCATTAGGATCAATGTACATCTTTCTAAAGATAGGGACATGGCGCGTGTGTACAGTCGGTTGCACATACGGATCGTATTTCAGTAACTGTGAGGGATGTAAAACCCATAAAAAATGCATCGAAAATTTCCAAGTCAAGAAAATCTAGGTGGAGGAAACTTCTAGGCGAGCAAACAACAGCTGAGGATTTTCTTCAAGGTTACAACGGAGGTGAATGCCCAATTTGTTACGAAAAGATGCAAGATGATGATTATAGTTTGCTGATCTGCAAACACAACGTCTGTCAGTCTTGCATGAAGTTGCTCCTCGGACAACCTGACACAAGGTAACTATTGTGAAAATTCAAGTAGAATGATTACGAGTATTACAGAAGCTAAAATAGTGTCCGGAAAACTGCCAGGCGGAAAACTGCCGAACCGGAAAACTACCAGTCACTTACTGGCAATTTAATGACTTTAATTTATAAAAAAGGGTGTTCGCTCATCTTTAATCAGTTAAGGGGGCATTCATCTTTACATAGTATACAAAACAAAGATATAGGTAAATGTAGACAAATTGATTAGAGAATATTTAAAATATATTATTATATAAATATTACAGAAAAAATCAAATACAATATAGAAATTAGAAACTAAATCCTTTATTAGAAAATAGTAAGAGAAGAAACAAGGAAATAATTGTATTAGGAACAGAGTTCAATTTCTTTGTTTACACAACGAATCTTTACATTATCAGTTCATGACGGGTTTAGATTCTAACTATTTTTTTTGTTTATAATTTGAGAATTGAACAAGCTTTCAAGCTTAATATTCGCTTGTACTCATTAAAAAAAACTTCGATCGATGTTTGTGAAATATTAAAATTTGCAACCCAACATCTATGTTTATTAAACTGCTATAATTTTTTTAATTACAATATATTTTTCCATTTAAAAAAGAATAAACTGCTATTACCTACCTAATTCTCTGACAATTTCACTCGATAAAATTGGATTGCATATAAATTAATAATACTTTTTACCTATAAATGAAATTGGCAAAAATGAAGGTGTTAAAGAAGGCATGGGTAATAAAATTGTAAGTGTGATAAATATTGAACTTACATGTAGGTTGATTTAACATTGACTTATAAGGCTATATAAGATATATATTATAAATCTTATAAATTTATAAGAACCTGTATAGATATAAATAAATAGATACATGTTTTTAAAATGTACGTGACCTAACAAATAAGTTTAAAATTGCAATTATAATTTTTTTATGCTCACTGAAGTTTAGTTTACTGTGTGTTTAATATAGTAGCATTTAAGTAATCCAATATCTATATACTCTAGTTATAACTGTAAAAAAAGAATGTCCCCTTGATCTCTTAACGCAGGACTACAACGCTGCATTCTATGAGTTAAAATGTTCTTAGAATGTGTTTATAACTAATTCATATTTCAGAAAAGTAAAAAAAATACATAAATTGCCAGTAAGTGACTGGCAGTTTTCTGCTTCGGCAATTTTCCGTGTGGCAGTTTTCCGTCAGTAGTTTTCCGCCTGGGAGTTTCCCGTGTGGCAAATTTCCGCCTAGGCAGTTTTCCGTGTACCGCTAAAATATTGTAATCTGTAACTAAAAGCTAATTCTTCATTAATACCATTTATTTTACTGATAGATGATCTATACCTATGATAATACGATTGATTTTCTGAAAAATTAGTTGCAAAATATATTTTTACTGCTCTTTCTTCCTCATCTAAGTTAAAATCACTTTTGTTTTGTTTCTAAACTGTTCCCAGCTTATCTTTCTGCTCATATTTATTTTCCTCTCAGAAAACTCTGTTCTGTTTGCCGTACTCCTTTGTGTGAATATTTGCCAAGTAGACGGATAAAAAGAATCTCCACTGCTTTCCAGCAAGAACAATCATGAATTAATCTAATAAATGATAATAAAGACATGTTCTTTCATTTCCGATTAATATCAATAGAGAAATATACTATGGGAAAATGTTAGACGTGGTGGGTCTAATAAACCAAAGTTGTGAGTTGAAAGGTAGACATAAACGAAAATAAGCCTATAAGGTTTAAGGACATCAGCCAACATTTTATAAGTAGGAAAATATTATAGTCTTACATAATGAAACTTTTTACCAAATATGAAAACTCTCTGATATCAATATGCTATGTTTCCACCCATTAATGCCGATAATTATTGTGCAGTATATATTTTCTAATTTAATACTTTGGAATAGTTATTTAGGATTGATTTAACCGTGGCCGGTAAATTCCACCGTGGAAAGTTCCCCCGCGGAAAGATAAATCAGGAAGATTTCACCGCCATTAAATGCCAGATGTGGAAAATTCCACAGTGGAAGATTCCACCATTTTGATTTTTTTACAAATGAACAGTATAAATAAACAGTTTATTTTAAAATGTATTTCTAAGTCTACGTAATTGATAGTTATAAAATTATAAATGAACAAATTTTCCTTTTAAACATAAAACAATTTATAATCCGGCCATCATATAGGCATTAAATATTTAACTGGTTAATCGTGACAGAATATGACGCTGGTATTGGAACACCAACATGTGGCAACACTGATAAATTTATAATATTGTATTAGCATTATATGTATGATGCATTTAACACTTAACAGTATTATTTATTTCCTAATTACATATTGAAATATGGTGAAACGGTTAGGGGTCACAGGGTTCACCTTCTTTAATCCAGAGAGGGTTTCTATTAACCTGTAGGTACCTAGATAACTTAAACGGAGAGCAACTGAAACAACAACAGAAGACGAACAACCTATTTATTTAGAAAACGACAAACTTATTTACAGCCTTTCAAAATACGAACATGAACAAATGAATGGAATGATGGCCTAATAAAGTGATACTGAAACATGGATATAATTACTAGCTACCTATAAAGTCCACTTCAATTTATCTAATGACCTTGAAATGTTATGTGTACTAATTTATAATGATCATAAATTAAGGAGAAATCCCAAGAACAAAACAGTACAGCAAACCTCGCAGTAGACCAGAGTTACGTTTCAAGTTTGTTTGGTCTAGTAAGAAACTCACTTTATTAGTTTCCTAATAGACTAAAATCGTTTTCTCTAAAAGTAAAGCGGTGACTTTAACATTTCGATAGCTCTATTTGTTTATGATAACTTTAATGCCAAATTAATGGTGACTAACATACCAATTGTTAAGGGAAACAAATTTAGAAGCAGTGTGATTTTTTTCATTTCAATTAAAACTAATATAATATTTTTTCCAATTAAATTATCATTTTATGAAATTAGAATAGTCTTCACTGTATCTAGTTTTCTATAACTTTTCACAACAATTTTTTTCAGCACAGACTCTACCATTAAATTTGAAACCGTTTCTGCCTTATGTTTTATCCTAAAAACAACATAAATAAATATAGTATATAATTCAAATTAGAGAATTATCTTTAAAACAGTATTGTAATTACTAATACTTGTAATATCTACACTAGAATAACTGTCAGGTGACAAAAAACGTGTTTTGTCCAGTGCGAGGTTTATTTCCAGTACATATAGTTTCAAAAATTTCTTGGTCTAATTGGAGGTTTGTCTACTTGGAGGCTGGTCTCGAGGTTTTGCTGTACTACTTTAGCAACCAGGCTACATGAAAAGAAATACAAGGGCATATAGGTTTGAGTTCTCCAATTCTAGTACTAGAGATTGGCAAAGAGTTAAGTAGCGTCCAAAAATCCAATAGCGTGTGCAGTAGCAGATATTCTAAATAGCGGTCAATATGGTACGCCGTAGCCAAACTAGGTAAGTAGTTGGCACTTGTTTGAATGGGACCAAAATATAGACCTGCCTAAGATTAAGAGCTCCTGTGGGAAAAACCCACACTTTCAGAATATTGATATAAATACCATTCTAAAAAATATATGTTTTTAAATATTCCTTTTGTTTAACCAAATTTCAGATTAATTATACGATTTGATTTTAAATAGATGATTTGTTTTTAAATATATTATATGATTTTAACTACTTCATTTCTTAAATTACAAATTACAATTTCCTACCTAAATAAATAATCCCATTAAACAGCAATTAAAACTCACCACTAAATAGTGAAGCTCTACTACCAAGAATCAACCAGAACCAGAAAGCAGCAGCAACAACAAATCGTCAGCAAGAGACAACAGTCTTAAGATTTCCAGATTAGAAAGACCCTACCTAGGCTGACCTTATTGTAATTATAAGAATTCCAAAACTCCACTCTTATTTGATACTTAATATCTACTTCAAAACTGATTAGATGCTAATAATAGAAATCTGAAAAAAAAGAATTAAACAAAGAAACACGAATGAAATATCAAAACACAAAAAGGTAAACAAAAATAAAGGTAAATAAACACAGAGCACTTGAGGGAGACATGTTGACACTATGGAAGCTGGGAAAGAACTGAGATAAAAATAAACAGAGTGCCAGTTTACAACTCTGATGTTGCTGAGAGGAGTGTTTCAGAGAAACGCAATTTACAACAAAAGTTCAGTCAACAATATTAATGCAGCCCTCTACATTCCTCCCCCCCCCAAGTGTTAATTGAATTAACACTAATATAAACTAAGGGAAGAGAAACATCAAACATCACAAAACTCAATCCTCCCTGGACTTGACAAAAAGATATCCAGATCTTGTAATAGGTCCTTTGTATTCTGAAACTGGAGAATTTAGCACAGGTTCCCGATCATTCATGAGAGATTGTCTCCGTAGTTCAGGCCTATGTAGTGCTTTGACTCGATTGCATCCTGTCTGTCTGCACTCAGCAATCAGCTTTCTACATATTGCTGCTTCTCTCTTCACTGGCCTCAAACTCACGCGACTGTCCTGAGGTATGCACTCTCCAACTGGCTGGTTTTGCGCAACACTTCGAGTCTATTCAGAACAGTAGCTCGATAAGAGGGAGTTGATGGTGAAAAGGGCTCTAGGGGAAAATCCCACGGAGGAAAAAATCCCCCGGCAGAAAAAATCCCCAGGCGGAAAAAATCCCCCGAGGAAAAAATCCCCCCGGAAGAAATCCCCCGGAAAGCATCAAACAAAGAAAAAATATCCTCAAGTCAAAAATAGAATATGTAATGAATATTTTCATCCATATTTTTCCTAAAATACCCACAAAAAGAGGAAAAAGATAATATCAGAAAGAAAGCATGTTCTTATAGGATCAAATTACAACAGTTTGAATAAACAAATACGAAATCTTTAGACTGTAGCAAACTAACGTTACATAATCTGAAATTTGTAAATAGGCTGAACAAAACTGAAAGTTTAAATTGTATGTTATGGCCTTGATATAACTTATAAATGAACTATATTCGTCATATTTTTCTACAACATTGCGCAGTCTAATAAAAAATTATTGATATTTGCGATTCTTCTGAGGAGTGTTACCAGCACTAAGTTGCTCTAAGCAAAATTCCTGAAATGATTGTTTTATTACAAAAGACTTTGACGTAGAAGATTTACCCATTTAATATTAAATTACAGTCAACTATACCTTTTCTGATTGTGACATTTATTTAACTTCTCAATATTTGATGCATCAAATTAGAAATCGCCTTTTGTGTTCATATAGGAATCATACATTTCAGCATACCTATACAAAAATGTTAAATCATAACCATCCAAAGACCATAGCTATCTTGTGTGCATACTTCTTCAGTTGCAATAATGCAATTTATAATATATTTAATATGGTACTACACCTTTTTACTTTAATTTGAAACAAGTCAAGTTATAATCAAAATAGTTCAACTTCAATTTAAAATATTTCAAGTTTAATTAAAAAATTAAATTCTATGTGCCCTCGATGTCACACATAGGAAACTCTGCACTAAAATCATTAAATTAGTGATAGGAGGGGTGAGAGAAGAGAGAATTTAGAGTGATGAGAGAAGAGTGTATGGGGGTGCGTGGAGTAATTAAACAGGATGAGATGCAGATTGACACCTGGAAATATTATTTCCAGATTTAGTTTTTATTCAAAAAATTCATATTAAATACAAAAGGTAAATTATATAAAGATATTAACTTTATGAATTACAAAGTACTTCAGAAAAATGACAAGAAAGTGGTACATACAATTAGTTAATTTTTACTATGTATAATTATCATATTATTCAAATAATTTGTAATAACCAAGAATTCCAATAGCAAGTAAAATAGAATATTTAAAACTAGTTACTATACCATATATATACATAGATTCACATTTTAAATTTAAACATTAACATTAAGGTACAAACGTTAAATGGTAACTTACCCTTACCCTTAATTATGGAGAATAGTTATAACACTGTATAATAAGATTTATAATTAGAAAGGATCTAAATCTGACGGATATATAGAAAAAAAGTTAAATTTTACCTAAATCGCCAAACACATTCTCAATCTATAATTTAATTAGTTGTAATACTAGTACAAGGCGCATTTACTTTACTATTTAAATTGATAACAATTTTAATTAAACAATAATTAATGAAAATTTATGAATTTTAAAAAGCGTGTAGCTACTAAATATTTAAGAGCACGAAAACTAGAAACTTCACTTGACTGGAATAGATAGACTAATGATTTTAGTAAACAAACATTCAGATTGTATTAGATTTAGTGTTGCCGAAAACTAAAGATTTCTCTGAACAAAAATCTGAATTTGAGAATTAATAAATTAGAGAAAATGAAAACAAAAATAATTTTAATATTAGTGGTCGCCACAAGTGAATTTAGTGAGATGAGAGAATTGAAATGAGAGTAGAGAGAATTTAGTGAGATGAGAGAATTGAAATGAGAGTAGAGATAATTTAGTGAGATGAGAGAAGTGAGATGAGAGAAGAGAGAATTTAGTGAGATGAGAGAAGTGAGATGAGAGAAGAGAGAATTTAGTGAGATGAGAGAATTGAAATGAGAGTAGAGAGAATTTAGTGAGATGAGAGAAGTGAGATGAGAGAAGAGAGAATTTAGTGAGATGAGAGAAGTGAGATGAGAGAAGAGAGAATTTAGTGAGATGAGAGAAGTGAGATGAGAGAAGAGAGAATTTAGTGAGATGAGAGAAGTGAGATGAGAGAAGAGAGAATTTAGTGAGATGAGAGAAGTGAGATGAGAGAAGAGAGAATTTAGTGAGATGAGAGAAGTGAGATGAGAGAAGTGAGATGAGAGAAGAGAGAATTTAGTGAGATGAGAGAAGTGAGATGAGAGAAGAGAGAATTTAGTGAGATGAGAGAAGTGAAATGAGAGAAGAGAGAATTTAGTGAGATGAGAGAAGTGAAAAACATTACAACTGTAGTTGTTAAGTCTTATATATACGGTAATGAGTGAAGAATAGTAAAAGTAATGAAACCTATCTTGTGCACTCACTTCTCTCACACCTCACTCCATTTCTTTCAGCCCATTTCTCCCATTTCACTCACTTTTCCCATTTCACTCACTTCTTTCATTTCCCTACTCTCATCTCACTTCTCTTCTCTCACTTCTCTCACCCCTCCCATTACTAATATAATGATATTAGAGCAGAGTTTCCTATGTGTGACATCGAGGACCCATAGAATTTAATTTTAATTTAAACTTTACTTGTTTTGCATAATATAATAATAGTCTATTATAACTATGAATCTGTTCTGATTTACAAAATTATCGTGGAAAAAGATTTCGAAAGAATAGAAAAGTAAGAAGGAGAGAATAAATAAATAAATGTGATAGATAATCACAATTATTTGATTATTTGATAGATAATCACAATTATTCGATAGATAATCACAATTATTTGATTATTTGATAGATAATCACAATTATTTGATTATTTGATAGATAATCACAATTATTTGATTATTTGATAGATAATCACAATTATTTGATAGATAATCACAATTATTTGATTATTTGATAGATAATCACAATTACTTGATAGATAATCACAATTACTTGATAGATAATCACAATTATTTGATTATCTCATATGTATAACTGAGAGAATAAAATTATTTCATAATTTGTCAATAAATTAATATAGTCTCCCCAAAAGGTAGTCAAAGAAAATCTCTTTACTCAAAGAAAATGATGACTTTTTTTCACGGATAACTGAATTAGAAGGAATTAACTAAATATATTAGTTTTTCCAATATTTGTAAGAAAGATATATACATATATACGGCGGAGTTCCTTGGCAGTTCTTTGGTAATAAATTCTGTCCAACTTATGTACAAGACTCGTCACTGCTATTTAACTCAACTTAATATATCTTTTACTTCCAGTATCGACAGCTGAATGATGTGAATCATCCTGAATGTATCCCTGATGCATTGATGTACCCTGTATCTTCATGTCTGGAGGCTGGTCTTCTACTTTTGGTCCACTTGTACATTATGGAGCAAACTCCTCACACTATATATGAACTATAATTCACATTTTGAATTATAGTTTATTATAGAATTATTTCGAGAACTCCTTCAAAAATCTAAAATATCTAAAATGAAAGTTCAGATTTCGAACAGTGAGTTTCGCAAATGAGTTCTAAGTTTTTCGTTCCTATTTCTTAAAATAAATAAACAAGAAGTGAGAGTTAAAGGAACGGGAAAAAGAAACAAATGATGACACACAATTTTTTTTAATTTGAACAGTTGAAACACTCAATGACTTTATAAATATTTCTTCTACAAATATATAAAAATGGTTACTTACTAACAATATTAAAATTCATTGCACACGATTTCACAAAGACATCAGACCAAGTGCTTGCAAATACTCAAGATGGGGATTTTACAGTATTTGGTCACAATGAATTATTAATAATAAGAGCTAATTATTGAGCAAACTTTACGACAAACACGTAATAACTTTGTGCAAAAAATCCATTCCATTTCATGACACTAAAAACATTAGAGAATAGTCTACTATAACTATGAATATGTTCTAATTTACAAAATTATCGCAGAAAAATCATTTTGATTAATACAGTAGTTCTGAAGAATAAAAAAGTAAGAAGGAGGGAATTAAATTGGGATGCAGGTTAATAAATCTTAAGAAACGCATTATAATAAATAACTCTTTATTCTAGAAAACTTAAACCGAATGAATAATAATTTGTGCAGCAAAAATCTAACCAAAGAAAACACAATCAGTGCCATTAGGTAAATGTCGAAAAAAACATTAGAAATAATCTATTATGAGTCATTAATTTTGTTGAAATTGAAATGGTTTCTAAAATATCATTTAGAAATATTTCTACATTTTGTAAATTAAGAATTTCACATAATTACATTGGGGAATTTTCGTGTCCTCTAGAAAAGTAGAGTTTACTGCAACTTTGTTATTATTGGCCTTTTTCCACATCTATAAAATGATGCTAATTAATATTTCATCTGATTACGTAAATTATTGATAGAGAAACGTAAAGAAATTCGTATCCCTTTTTCCTTATAATACTTCAACTAAAAGAAAAATAAGTGTTCTTATAACCTTCTTATTCATATCTTTGAATACCTAGCTAATTATAATACCTAATCAAATTATTAGTCTTATGGAGCCACAATATTTCCATGACTGTATCAGTACCTAAAAATTACTCCTTACTCTGAAACTATACAAATCCTACACATTCTACTCCTCTAAACTACAAATCCTACACATTCTACTCCTCCAAACTACAAATCCTTCACATTCTACTCCTCCAAACTACAAATCCTACACATTCTACTCCTCTAAACTACAAATCCTACACATTCTACTCCTCTAAACTACAAATCCTACACATTCTACTCTTCTAAACTACAAATCCTACACATTCTACTCTTCTAAACTACAAATCCTTCACATTCTACTCTTCTAAACTACAGATACTACACATTCTACTCCTCCAAACTACAAATACTACACATTCTACTCCTCCAAACTACAAATCCTACACATTCTACTCTTCTAAACTACAAATCCTTCACATTCTACTCTTCTAAACTACAGATACTACACATTCTACTCCTCCAAACTACAAATACTACACATTCTACTCCTCCAAACTACAAATTCTTCACATTCTACTCCTCCAAACTACAAATCCTACACATTCTACTCCTCCAAACTACAAATACTACACATTCTACTCCTCCAAACTACAAATTCTTCACATTCTACTCCTCTAAACTGCAAATCCTACACATTCTACTCCTCCAAACTACAAGTTCTTCACATTCTACTCCTCTAAACTGCAAATCCTACACATTCTACTCCTCCAAACTACAAGTTCTTCACATTCTACTCCTCTAAACTGCAAATCCTTCACATTCCACTCCTCTAAACTACAAATCCTACACATTCCACTCCTCTAAACTGCAAATCCTAGTATATAATTTAACTTAGTTGAAGAACTTCACCAATATCTTCGAAATTTAGTAAACTCCAAATGGATCAAAACAAACACCCAAATATGTGTTTCAA
The DNA here is from genome assembly GCA_947561585.1 of Caprella mutica. Lineage (NCBI taxonomy): Eukaryota > Metazoa > Arthropoda > Malacostraca > Amphipoda > Caprellidae > Caprella > Caprella mutica. Next base: position 14,926 of record CANNZV010001926.1, read on the forward strand.
AATTTTAACAACTCAAATATCATTAATATTTTGGAATTACAGTTTGTATGACAGCCCGTCCAGACTTTCCAATAAATGCCTTCAGTTTAGAAACGCTTTTGTCTGCAATAATGTGTTCGTTTTTTGTAACCTAATCTTATGTATTTATTATTATGGCTACATTACTCGTTTCATTTGCTTAATTACCTCATAATAGAAAAGTACCTAATTATTCTAATTTTCAGATTTTTATTACCTATGTTTATTTTCCAAGTGGTGTCAAACTCCACTTTCTGAATAAAATGGATGTTCAAGTAGTATGACTCCCCTAAGCCTTGACTAGAAGAATGTTGGTCAACTGAGTCTGAGAATTGACTCAGAAAACAATTTTGATTCCTGATATGCAGACAAAATAGCCAACAAGTTTACAGTTTCGATTCCAGTGTCTGTGAAAGATTTTGTTCGCCATTTCACGATGAAAGACTCTGTGGGAAAGCTTGGACGGACTTCAAGGCTTCAAAGGAGGGGCGGCAATCAGTTAGGTACGCAGCAGGCGTGAGTTAGTGATGGAATGCTCTCTTTATTCTGCAGTCCCAGTGGAAACATGACACCTTCTGGCTTATCTGTGTAGTTAGATGACAGAACATCCCACTCCTCAGCATCGTCAGTAGGTTGTTCAATTCCCGTCTCACCCCAAAGCCAGGTGCTAGAGGTTTCGTTGTAGGACAGGTCAACACGAAACACTGATGGTAGGGAAGCGGCTACGGCTGGGAACAAATATTGTAGTTAGTAGAGAATTAATTATCTTATTCCATTCCTTTAGCTATGAAAAGTGGGGGAAACATATATTTGTTCACATGAAAAAATGTATTTTTGTGTAAGTTATAGATTTAACTATAACATTTTGTACATTATATGTATTAAATAGTAATAAACTTGAATTAATTTTAGTAGTACAGAATGCAATTATCTAACTTTTAATTGTAAAAAAATATTCGTTCATAACCAAAAATTATATATATCTTAATTTAATAGTATGTATTTAATATTTATATCTTTTATCGATAAAAGTTAGTATGAATGCGCTTGTGTTATTAACCTCAGTTTAAAAAGATAGACTAAGTGTTAATTTCGGTTACTAACCATTAACATGTTGAAGGAATTTGTCTCTGCTCTCCAAATCGGACGGTTTGCATGTTTGGTAGCCATGGGATTCACAGGCCTCTTTTTGTTGGTCATGTGACGTGAAGGACCCCACTGGTGAAGCTACGAAGCACTCTCCTTCTACCAGAGCGATCTCCAATTTCTGTGCAATGGAATCTGAAAAAGGAATTTAATCACAATTGAACATTCAGGATAAAAAGGAATCTAATTATGCGAAATCACCTAAAAAGTACGATGACGTCACCAACTAGGATAGCGATATCCACCCTATTATACCTAAAACTAGTGTAATGTCATCTAGGTAATATAATATCACACAACTAGCAAAACCTCAACTAGAAAGAAAAACGTAACACAAATAATAACGTCATCTAACTAACATAACGTCATATAAATGTAATAACGTCATCCAAATTGCATAATGTCACCTCATACTGTAGTGATTTCAACTAAAATATCGTCACGCAAAACATCACAGCTGCCATATGCAGAATTTTTTTATCACTTGCAGCAAATGACGTTAAATTTGTGGTGTTTTTTCCTCTCCCAGTGTTGTATTTAAAAATGGAGTGAAAAGGTAACTTACAAAAACTGCAACCAGGAACAATTATTCATAAGCTTAAAATTATTATTATTATTTAGCAAAATCAATTATATATTATGGAGAATTATTTGCTACTTCTGAACTGAAAAAATGATCACGAGACTTAGATTGTTCATGGGAAAAACACTTGAATCGAATCTGTAAATCTTTGAAAATTATTTTCAAGAACAGTTTGGCTGCAGAATATTTGCAATGGGACATCTCATGGAATGGTCTCTCAAAAACTCAGATATAATACCTTGTGATTTTTTGTGTTATTATTTAAATATTAAGGCCTATATATCTCAACTTACTAATTTGAGAATCACATGTGAAATTAGGAAATTTTGTATGTAATGAAATCAAAATACCCTGACATCGATAGGAGCACTAAGTGAAAAATGTGTGGCAAATGACCATCAGTATGAAGAATTCGATACCATTTCATTTAATTTCGTCTATGATATTCATAAGATTTATGATCTTAAGAGCATATTGTCACAACCCTAATAATAAGTTTTTTGTACTCACAAGCAACTAGGACAGTCTTAGCGCAATTGACTTCCATGTCAGTTCCAATGCCACAGAGAGACCCAAAGTATTTATCGCCATCTCCAAGAATGAAGTACTCCGCAGGGCAGTGAATTTCTGAAAATTTAGAAACATGGGAGTTATCATCAACGTCAATTTACCTCTTCATCTTTTCGTAATTTGATTTAGTTATCAGAACAAATAATAAAAAGCAGTTTTTTGGTCGATTAATTGTTTTAAAGTCAAGTTTATGTAATGTAATAATGCAAGCTCTACTTTCATTCATTTTTCAATTCTCACATCTTCAGCTATTTTCAATGAAAATATTGATTATCTGTGAGTGATTCAATTAATTTTTAAACTCCCAGAAAAATATTATATGAAAATAGTTATTTTTCAAATATGCGCATTTCTAAAATCATGAATACACTTTTAAAATAACCACTATCTAATGCACACACTGAAACAGAAATAACAAGAAAGATTGCAAAATAGAACTTAGTAACACGGTAATACTATCTAGTACACACACTGAAAGAGAAATAGCAAGAAAGATTGCAATATTGAACTAGGTGACACGATAATACTATCTAGTGCACACACTGAAAGAGAGATAGCAAGAAAGATTGCAATATTGAACTAGGTAACACGATAATACTATCTAGTGCACACACTGAAAGAGAGATAGCAAGAAAGATTGCAATATTGAACTAGGTAACACGATAATACTATCTAGTGCACACACTGAAAGAGAGATAGCAAGAAAGATTACAATATTGAACTAGGTGACACGGTAATACTATTTAGTGCACACACTGAAAGAGAGATAGCAAGAAAGATTGCAATATTGAACTGGGTGACACGATAATACTATCTAGTGCACACACTGAAAGAGAGATAGCAAGAAAGATTGCAATATTGAACTAGGTAACACGATAATACTATCTAGTGCACACACTGAAAGAGAGATAGCAAGAAAGATTGCAATATTGAACTAGGTGACACGGTAATACTATCTAGTGCACACACTGAAAGAGAGATAGCAAGAAAGATTGCAATATTGAACTAGGTTACACGATAATACTATCTAGTGCACACACTGAAAGAGAGATAGCAAGAAAGATTGCAACATTGAACTGGGTGACACGATAATACTATCTAGTGCACACACTGAAAGAGAGATAGCAAGAAAGATTGCAATATTGAACTAGGTAACACGATAATACTATCTAGTGCACACACTGAAAGAGAGATAGCAAGAAAGATTGCAATATTGAACTAGGTGACACGGTAATACTATTTAGTGCACACACTGAAAGAGAGATAGCAAGAAAGATTGCAATATTGAACTGGGTGACACGATAATACTATCTAGTGCACACACTGAAAGAGAGATAGCAAGAAAGATTGCAATATTGAACTAGGTAACACGATAATACTATCTAGTGCACACACTGAAAGAGAGATAGCAAGAAAGATTGCAATATTGAACTAGGTGACACGGTAATACTATCTAGTGCACACACTGAAAGAGAGATAGCAAGAAAGATTGCAATATTGAACTAGGTGACACGATAATACTATCTAGTGCACACACTGAAAGAGAGATAGCAAGAAAGATTGCAACATTGAACTGGGTGACACGATAATACTATCTAGTGCACACACTGAAAGAGAGATAGCAAGAAAGATTGCAATATTGAACTGGGTGACACGATAATACTATCTAGTGCACACACTGAAAGAGAGATAGCAAGAAAGATTGCAATATTGAACTAGCTGACACGATAATACTATCTAGTGCACACACTGAAAGAGAGATAGCAAGAAAGATTGCAATATTGAACTAGGTGACACGATAATACTATCTAGTGCACACACTGAAAGAGAGATAGCAAGAAAGATTGCAACATTGAACTGGGTGACACGATAATACTATCTAGTGCACACACTGAAAGAGAGATAGCAAGAAAGATTGCAACATTGAACTGGGTGACACGGTAATACTATAAAGTGCACACACTGAAAGAGAGATAGCAAGAAAGATTGCAATATTGAACTAGGTGACACAATAATACTATCTAGTGCACACACTGAAAGAGAGATAGCAAGAAAGATTGCAACATTGAACTGGGTGACACGATAATACTATCTAGTGCACACACTGAAAGAGAGATAGCAAGAAAGATTGCAATATTGAACTGGGTGACACGATAATACTATCTAGTGCACACACTGAAAGAGAGATAGCAAGAAAGATTGCAATATTGAACTAGCTGACACGATAATACTATCTAGTGCACACACAGAAAGAGAGATAGCAAGAAAGATTGCAACATTGAACTGGGTGACACGGTAATACTATCTAGTACACACACTGAAAGAGAAATAGCAAGAAAGATTGCAATATTGAACTAGGTGACACGATAATACTATCTAGTGCACACACTGAAGAGAGGTAGCAAGAAAGATTGCAATATTGAACTAGGTAACACGATAATACTATCTAGTGCACACACTGAAAGAGAGATAGCAAGAAAGATTGCAATATTGAACTAGGTAACACGATAATACTATCTAGTGCACACACTGAAAGAGAGATAGCAAGAAAGATTACAATATTGAACTAGGTGACACGGTAATACTATTTAGTGCACACACTGAAAGAGAGATAGCAAGAAAGATTGCAATATTGAACTGGGTGACACGATAATACTATCTAGTGCACACACTGAAAGAGAGATAGCAAGAAAGATTGCAATATTGAACTAGGTAACACGATAATACTATCTAGTGCACACACTGAAAGAGAGATAGCAAGAAAGATTGCAATATTGAACTAGGTGACACGGTAATACTATCTAGTGCACACACTGAAAGAGAGATAGCAAGAAAGATTGCAATATTGAACTAGGTTACACGATAATACTATCTAGTGCACACACTGAAAGAGAGATAGCAAGAAAGATTGCAACATTGAACTGGGTGACACGATAATACTATCTAGTGCACACACTGAAAGAGAGATAGCAAGAAAGATTGCAATATTGAACTAGGTAACACGATAATACTATCTAGTGCACACACTGAAAGAGAGATAGCAAGAAAGATTGCAATATTGAACTAGGTGACACGGTAATACTATTTAGTGCACACACTGAAAGAGAGATAGCAAGAAAGATTGCAATATTGAACTGGGTGACACGATAATACTATCTAGTGCACACACTGAAAGAGAGATAGCAAGAAAGATTGCAATATTGAACTAGGTAACACGATAATACTATCTAGTGCACACACTGAAAGAGAGATAGCAAGAAAGATTGCAATATTGAACTAGGTGACACGGTAATACTATCTAGTGCACACACTGAAAGAGAGATAGCAAGAAAGATTGCAATATTGAACTAGGTGACACGATAATACTATCTAGTGCACACACTGAAAGAGAGATAGCAAGAAAGATTGCAACATTGAACTGGGTGACACGATAATACTATCTAGTGCACACACTGAAAGAGAGATAGCAAGAAAGATTGCAATATTGAACTGGGTGACACGATAATACTATCTAGTGCACACACTGAAAGAGAGATAGCAAGAAAGATTGCAATATTGAACTAGCTGACACGATAATACTATCTAGTGCACACACTGAAAGAGAGATAGCAAGAAAGATTGCAATATTGAACTAGGTGACACGATAATACTATCTAGTGCACACACTGAAAGAGAGATAGCAAGAAAGATTGCAACATTGAACTGGGTGACACGATAATACTATCTAGTGCACACACTGAAAGAGAGATAGCAAGAAAGATTGCAACATTGAACTGGGTGACACGGTAATACTATAAAGTGCACACACTGAAAGAGAGATAGCAAGAAAGATTGCAATATTGAACTAGGTGACACAATAATACTATCTAGTGCACACACTGAAAGAGAGATAGCAAGAAAGATTGCAACATTGAACTGGGTGACACGATAATACTATCTAGTGCACACACTGAAAGAGAGATAGCAAGAAAGATTGCAATATTGAACTGGGTGACACGATAATACTATCTAGTGCACACACTGAAAGAGAGATAGCAAGAAAGATTGCAATATTGAACTAGCTGACACGATAATACTATCTAGTGCACACACAGAAAGAGAGATAGCAAGAAAGATTGCAACATTGAACTGGGTGACACGGTAATACTATCTAGTACACACACTGAAAGAGAAATAGCAAGAAAGATTGCAATTTTGAACTAGGTGACACGATAATACTATCTAGTGCACACACTGAAAGAGAGGTAGCAAGAAAGATTGCAATATTGAACTAGGTAACACGATAATACTATCTAGTGCACACACTGAAAGAGAGATAGCAAGAAAGATTGCAATATTGAACTAGGTAACACGATAATACTATCTAGTGCACACACTGAAAGAGAGATAGCAAGAAAGATTACAATATTGAACTAGGTGACACGGTAATACTATTTAGTGCACACACTGAAAGAGAGATAGCAAGAAAGATTGCAATATTGAACTGGGTGACACGATAATACTATCTAGTGCACACACTGAAAGAGAGATAGCAAGAAAGATTGCAATATTGAACTAGGTAACACGATAATACTATCTAGTGCACACACTGAAAGAGAGATAGCAAGAAAGATTGCAATATTGAACTAGGTGACACGGTAATACTATCTAGTGCACACACTGAAAGAGAGATAGCAAGAAAGATTGCAATATTGAACTAGGTTACACGATAATACTATCTAGTGCACACACTGAAAGAGAGATAGCAAGAAAGATTGCAACATTGAACTGGGTGACACGATAATACTATCTAGTGCACACACTGAAAGAGAGATAGCAAGAAAGATTGCAATATTGAACTAGGTAACACGATAATACTATCTAGTGCACACACTGAAAGAGAGATAGCAAGAAAGATTGCAATATTGAACTAGGTGACACGGTAATACTATTTAGTGCACACACTGAAAGAGAGATAGCAAGAAAGATTGCAATATTGAACTGGGTGACACGATAATACTATCTAGTGCACACACTGAAAGAGAGATAGCAAGAAAGATTGCAATATTGAACTAGGTAACACGATAATACTATCTAGTGCACACACTGAAAGAGAGATAGCAAGAAAGATTGCAATATTGAACTAGGTGACACGGTAATACTATCTAGTGCACACACTGAAAGAGAGATAGCAAGAAAGATTGCAATATTGAACTAGGTGACACGATAATACTATCTAGTGCACACACTGAAAGAGAGATAGCAAGAAAGATTGCAACATTGAACTGGGTGACACGATAATACTATCTAGTGCACACACTGAAAGAGAGATAGCAAGAAAGATTGCAATATTGAACTGGGTGACACGATAATACTATCTAGTGCACACACTGAAAGAGAGATAGCAAGAAAGATTGCAATATTGAACTAGCTGACACGATAATACTATCTAGTGCACACACTGAAAGAGAGATAGCAAGAAAGATTGCAATATTGAACTAGGTGACACGATAATACTATCTAGTGCACACACTGAAAGAGAGATAGCAAGAAAGATTGCAACATTGAACTGGGTGACACGATAATACTATCTAGTGCACACACTGAAAGAGAGATAGCAAGAAAGATTGCAACATTGAACTGGGTGACACGGTAATACTATAAAGTGCACACACTGAAAGAGAGATAGCAAGAAAGATTGCAATATTGAACTAGGTGACACAATAATACTATCTAGTGCACACACTGAAAGAGAGATAGCAAGAAAGATTGCAACATTGAACTGGGTGACACGATAATACTATCTAGTGCACACACTGAAAGAGAGATAGCAAGAAAGATTGCAATATTGAACTGGGTGACACGATAATACTATCTAGTGCACACACTGAAAGAGAGATAGCAAGAAAGATTGCAATATTGAACTAGCTGACACGATAATACTATCTAGTGCACACACAGAAAGAGAGATAGCAAGAAAGATTGCAACATTGAACTGGGTGACACGATAATACTATCTAGTGCACACACTGAAAGAGAGATAGCAAGAAAGATTGCAACATTGAACTGGGTGACACGATAATACTATCTAGTGCACACACTGAAAGAGAGATAGCAAGAAAGATTGCAACATTGAACTGGGTAACACGATAATACTATCTAGTGCACACACTGAAAGAGAGATAGCAAGAAAGATTGCAATATTGAACTAGGTGACACGATAATACTATCTAGTGCACACACTGAAAGAGAGATAGCAAGAAAGATTGCAATATTGAACTGGGTGACACGATAATACTATCTAGTGCACACACTGAAAGTGAGATAGCAAGAAAGATTGCAACATTGAACTAGGTGACACGATAATACTATCTAGTGCACACACTGAAAGAGAGATAGCAAGAAAGATTGCAATATTGAACTAGGTGACACGATAATACTATCTAGTGCACACACTGAAAGAGAGATAGCAAGAAAGATTGAAATGTTGAACTAGGTGACACGGTAATACTATCTAGTGCACACACTGAAAGAGAGATAGCAAGAAAGATTGCAATATTGAACTAGGTGACACGATAATACTATCTAGTGCACACACCAAAAGAGAGATAGCAAGAAAGATTGCAACATTGAACTAGGTGACACGATAATACTATATAGTGCACACACTGAAAGAGAGATAGCAAGAAAGATTGCAATATTGAACTAGGTGACACCATAATACTATCTAGTGCACACACTGAAAGAGAGATAGCAAGAAAGATTGCAATATTGAACTAGGTGACACGATAATACTATCTAGTGCACACACTGAAAGAGAGATAGCAAGAAAGATTGCAATATTGAACTAGGTGACACCATAATACTATCTAGTGCACACACTGAAAGAGAGATAGCAAGAAAGATTGCAATATTGAACTAGGTGACACGATAATACTATCTAGTGCACACACTGAAAGAGAGATAGCAAGAAAGATTGCAATATTGAACTGGGTGACACGATAATACTATCTAGTGCACACACTGAAAGAGAGATAGCAAGAAAGATTGCAATATTGAACTAGGTGACACGATAATACTATCTAGTGCACACACTGAAAGAGAGATAGCAAGAAAGATTGAAATGTTGAACTAGGTGACACGGTAATACTATCTAGTGCACACACTGAAAGAGAGATAGCAAGAAAGATTGCAATATTGAACTAGGTGACACGATAATACTATCTAGTGCACACACCAAAAGAGAGATAGCAAGAAAGATTGCAACATTGAACTAGGTGACACGATAATACTATATAGTGCACACACTGAAAGAGAGATAGCAAGAAAGATTGCAATATTGAACTAGGTGACACCATAATACTATCTAGTGCACACACTGAAAGAGAGATAGCAAGAAAGATTGCAATATTGAACTAGGTGACACGATAATACTATCTAGTGCACACACTGAAAGAGAGATAGCAAGAAAGATTGCAATATTGAACTAGGTGACACCATAATACTATCTAGTGCACACACTGAAAGAGAGATAGCAAGAAAGATTGCAATATTGAACTAGGTGACACGATAATACTATCTAGTGCACACACTGAAAGAGAGATAGCAAGAAAGATTGCAATATTGAACTGGGTGACACGATAATACTATCTAGTGCACACACTGAAAGAGAGATATCAAGAAAGATTGCAATATTGAACTAGGTGACACGATAATACTATCTAGTGCACACACTGAAAGAGAGATAGCAATTAAGATTGCAATATTGAACTAGGTGACACGATAATACTATCTAGTGCACACACTGAAAGAGAGATAGCAAGAAAGATTGCAATATTGAACTAGGTGACACGATAATACTATCTAGTGCACACACTGAAAGAGAGATAGCAAGAAAGATTGAAATGTTGAACTAGGTGACACGGTAATACTATCTAGTGCACACACTGAAAGAGAGATAGCAAGAAAGATTGCAATATTGAACTAGGTGACACGATAATACTATCTATTGCACACACTGAAAGAGAGATAGCAAGAAAGATTGCAATATTGAACTAGGTGACACGGTAATACTATCTAGTGCACACACTGAAAGAGAGATAGCAAGAAAGATTGCAATATTGAACTAGGTGACACGATAATACTATCTAGTGCACACACTGAAAGAGAGATAGCAAGAAAGATTGCAATATTGAACTAGGTGACACGATAATACTATCTAGTGCACACACTGAAAGAGAGATAGCAAGAAAGATTGCAATATTGAACTAGGTGACACCATAATACTATCTAGTGCACACACTGAAAGAGAGATAGCAAGAAAGATTGCAATATTGAACTAGGTGACACGGTAATACTATCTAGTGCACACACTGAAAGAGAGATAGCAAGAAAGATTGCAATATTGAACTAGGTGACACGATAATACTATCTAGTGCACACACTGAAAGAGAGATAGCAAGAAAGATTGCAACATTGAACTGGGTGACACGGTAATACTATCTAGTGCACACACTGAAAGAGAGATAGCAAGAAAGATTGCAATATTGAACTAGGTGACACGGTAATACTATCTAGTGCACACACTGAAAGAGAGATAGCAAGAAAGATTGCAATATTGAACTGGGTGACACGATAATACTATCTAGTGCACACACTGAAAGAGAGATAGCAAGAAAGATTGCAATATTGAACTAGGTGACACGATAATACTATCTAGTGCACACACTGAAAGAGAGATAGCAAGAAAGATTGCAATATTGAACTAGGTGACACGGTAATACTATCTAGTGCACACACTGAAAGAGAGATAGCAAAAAAGATTGCAATGTTGAACTAGGTGACACGATAATACTATCTAGTGCACACACTGAAAGAGAGATAGCAAGAAAGATTGCAATATTGAACTAGGTGACACGGTAATACTATCTAGTGCACACACTGAAAGAGAGATAGCAAGAAAGATTGCAATATTGAACTAGGTGACACGATAATACTATCTAGTGCACACACTGAAAGAGAGATAGCAAGAAAGATTGCAATATTGAACTAGGTGACACGATAATACTATCTAGTGCACACACTGAAAGAGAGATAGCAAGAAAGATTGCAATATTGAACTAGGTGACACCATAATACTATCTAGTGCACACACTGAAAGAGAGATAGCAAGAAAGATTGCAATATTGAACTAGGTGACACGGTAATACTATCTAGTGCACACACTGAAAGAGAGATAGCAAGAAAGATTGCAATATTGAACTAGGTGACACGGTAATACTATCTAGTGCGCACACTGAAAGAGAGTCCAAAGAGAGAAGGAAAGATTGTAAGTATTTAGGCATTTGAAAATACTAGATAATTCTGTATTTACATTTCAATTCGACGCTAATTCAACAAAGAATATATATAATATCCTGCACTGTACTAGGTTTTTTCAATCTCTTTCCGTGTGTACGTGTATAATCTTCCTTTCTATCTTGAAATCCTTCTTTCTATCTTGAAATCTTTCTTGCTATCTTTCTTTTGGTGTGCGCGCCCTAAGACTACCTCAAATAATTCCGGACAGGATTTTGCTTACTTTGAGGCTTGGTCATGTAGACTAGCGCCGCCGTCTCATTGCCGCAAGGTTCAGGAAGACGACGAGTGTAGAGATAATTTGAAACTTTACACCCATTTTTGTCAAACAGGAACATCTTATACACTGTTTTGGGTTAATGAAAGTGAAAATTATCCGAAAGTTGATGATAGCATATCAACAGCTAATTTCCTTAATGTTGTACATACTCTCTGACGCAGCTAGAATGGCACACTGTTTGAAAGTTAGTGCATCCTCTTTTAAAGTCCAGTTGGCATCTTTACTGAACTGGTCCTCTCTTACTGCATATTTATAATATTTCGCAAATTGGCCTTCAGGTCGGATAGAATAAACTGGACAGGTGAGACGTTTGGCGGTTGCATTGGTTGAAGGCGTTTCTAGTAATCGCACCTGATTTTTTCAGAAAATTAATATATGACTAATAGGAAGATTTCAAAAGACGTGAAAAATGGTAAGATGTTCATCCCTATCGATAATATTCCCTTCATCTTTAGGTCCGTACAAACGTAGGGTTTTTAAGTCTCCACCAGACTTTTTGCTAAGCTCCTCCTACTTTTCCCATGAGAATATAAGAAAAGAACGATATAATAATTATTTATATTAATTATTAATTATTTGGTATCCATGATACCTGCAGGTATCATGGATACCAACTAAAATAAATAACAATTATATTATTTTCTCTTATATTCTCGTGGAAAAAGTAGGAGGAGCTTAGCAAAAAGTCTGGTGGAAAGACTTAAAACCCTACGTGTGTACGGCCCTTTAGTTTGATTTCAATTGAGACAAAATATCTTAAAATTCAACTGAGATTGTATGGATTTGGATAGAAAATTAGGATGACGTCTTTTGATTGTTTGTTCTAGTAAATAAATTATCCTTACGTGTTGAGCAGTCCGTCCTTCCAAATACGTGGTCAAAGTTAATTGCACCTGGAAATTTTAATTAATAAGTTACTATCGAGTGCATTTGTTTCATAAATAATATTCACTTGGTAGTTTTAAATTACTTACTGTCATTTGAATGATCAACAGTTTGACCACTAAGGTAAACATCTTGTGGAAAGAAATCTGTGAAAAGTGTATTTTATAAAAGGTGTTGTTCTGGAAGAGATGCAAGAAGTTGATAAACATTGCCTACTTCTCAGTTTTAAGACTGAATATAATGAAGCTAATTCTTATTTGGTAACAGTTGTAGCAAGTTGAAAGATGAAAGTAATGGAAATTACTTATGAGACTTTAGAAGAAATAATTTCAAACAGAAACATTTGTTATTTATGGTGCAAAATAAATAACTTACAGGCATTTTTTTAAAAACAGAAAAAAAAACTTTTAAAAGATACATTTATTCGTATCTTTGGAAATAAGGACTCATACCCCTTCTAGTTTCGTTTTGTCCAGGACTCTTGGTGTACTAACATAATTCTCATAGCTAGTGTTTTTGAAATCGTGTCGTAAGCCAATACAATAGTCAATAATCAACGAATAAATAACATCTAATAGCTAACTCTTATGCCCCACCAAGCAAACATAAAGCTGCTTCTTCAGATATAACTTCCTATTCACATTTACTCTCCAATAAAATCATATGGAAAACAGTCACATATTTTGCATCAGATCACCTACCAATTACTTATAACTAATTGTTATCATTTATTCAAATGACGGAATCACAATGAGATCAATTATTTGTTTAACAAAGTAGATTCTATTCTTCATGTTTAGAAAATATTAGTGATTATTGAGTTTCAGAATATATGAACATAGTTAGTAGTAGAGTGAAGACTCTATCGGTAGACTCTACTGTTAATCGGCAGTCGAAGAAGTTGGTGGCTCTGACCCGCTGAGTCTCCTACATGTTGTATTTTGTATCTCATTCAAGATATAATTTTAGTCGCATGAAATTTTGATAAATAAATACAACTCAATATGTTGTACCTAGTTTTTGTTAGTTCTTCTTCTTCAACCAACAATGTGATTTGTTTCGTTATATTATGATACTTACAAAGAGAGGACAAGTGACCTCATTTCACTCTACTCCTCGTACTTACATTAACACCTAACACATATACACAGGTGTGAGTATCACGTCAAATAAACAAATGTATACGTAACAAAACTAGTGACGTGGCAAAACTAGTGATGTGGCAAAACTAGTGACGTGGTAAGACTAGTGACGTGGCAAAACTAGTGATGTGGCAAAACTAGTGACGTGGTAAGACTAGTGACGTAGCAAAACTAGTGATGTGGCAAAACTAGTGACGTGGTAAGACTAGTGATGTGGCAAAACTAGTGACGTGGCAAAACTAGTGATGTGGCAAAACTAGTGACGTGGCAAGACTAATGATGTGGCAGAACTAGTGATGTGGCAAAACTAGTGTTTTGGCAAAACTAGTGATGTGGCAGAACTAGTGATGTGGCAAAACTAGTAATGTGGAAAAACTAGTGATATGGCAAAACTAGTGATGTGGCAAAAATAGTGATATGGCAAAACTAGTGATGTGGCAAAACTAGTGATGTGGCAAAACTAGTGATATGACAAAACTAGTGATGTGGAAAAAATAGAGATGGTTTTCAGAAAAAGAAGAACATCATTTACTTCATGCTCATTCTTTTACTCTGCAAATCATTCTTTTGAGCATTACACGTGTAATACTCATCCAATGTTTTCAAAGTCATTCAAACCTATATTAAGTTGATTGATAGCTAGTTAGGAATAATAATTAAAAGAAACCAAGAGAAGTAATCTTCAACACATGATATTCTAAAGTAATTAAATCGATAAGCTTCAGTTGTAACACTTCTTCAAATAACTGTAATCCAAGACTCCGTGATTAATAGTTTTCATATGATAGTGATTAACAAAAGCTTGTTAAGTTGTTTGTATCTTAATTAAATAAAAATAAAATCGCAAAAAATAACCATTTGTTATTCACAGCATCTTAAAATTGAGAAGAAATGAATTGCAGAGTTGATGTAAGACAAACAACAGAAAAATAAAATAATATATTAAATACAACCTAATTATTATGTTGTATTGATCTGAAACATGCGACTGAAATTATCACTCAAATAAATTATTTACTCTTTACACTATTTTCTTCAAATTGTTATTATTTTCAATTTTAATAACACCGAAAGAAAGTATTCGCAACACTGGATGTCAGGTACACGAGCGTGATGGTCAGTTCTGGAGAAACACTGACTTCACTGCAAACCCCTCTCTCACTTTTCACTGGTATGACCTAACAAGTGCAGCTTCTGTTATATACCTTGCTAAAACACAGGGAAATCAGTTAAACTGAATGATTTGGGACTAGAACCATTTTATTTTATATATTTATAGTAAGGAGTATTTCCATTTCATGGAGAACAAAAATGTATGATAGACACTTACTTGTTTACAATTAATATAGATTGTAATTTACTCCTAATTTTGAGCTAAATATTTTATATATGACTTTCATTTTATATCTATCAAACCGCCCTCCCTCTCTCTAACTCCTCCCTCGTTCTAGGTAGTTTCCGGCAGAATACCTACATGTGCTGCATATACAGAGAGCTATATACCTCATTACTCTGAAGCTGTACTTTTAGAGTATATTTCGTCATAATTTTTATAGTTAAGGAGAGAGGAGAATCTAATTGAACCTTATAAGAAATCATGAGAATTAGCTATTATAGTTTGGTGGCTCCTAAAGTACCTATAATTGTTAGGTAGAGTCTAACAAGTATACATATTTGTGATTACCAAATAATCATATAATGACGACAAGGATGTGATTGAAGAGTTGTTATCGTTGTTGTTTTCTCCCCATCGTCCACATCTAAGGCACTGTGTGGGTATGAGGTGGTGTAAGTGAAGCTAATAACTGCCTGAAGATGGGTCCGAAGACAGAGACAGACACATGACTGGTTCGACAAAGCTCACGCCGACCAGAAACCGTTCTTCCAATCCTGTTTGTATAAGAAGTTAAGGAAGGGTGGTGTGAGATTGGTTGACCCTATCCTACTGAGACAGTTTCTAAAGCTGACGATCCCGTTAGGAGGAGAGGATAGTTCATGAAGCTAGTCATAGAGGCATTTGTAAGACAAAACAGAAATTGTGCAAAAGAGTTTGGTTTCCAATTATGGACAAGAAGATATAAAGTTGTTTCTTGTCAGTCGTGTAACATATCAGAAAAAATAAATCCACTCTGCATGTCTGAGTTACCACCTGCCACATGGAGGACCATTATAGGATTGGTAACATTCAATGGTTCTGATGGATGACTCTTCTCGGTTTCCAGTTGTTATATCTAATATCTTTTCTTTCAGCTGTTGAAGTCATCACTGCTTTAGATGAAATACTCTCTACTTACGGCACTCCCTCCAAAATTGAGACAGATATAACTCTTATATGTTTGCGTCATATATGCGCAGTATTGGCTTCAAACACAGAGAAACTACGCCACACTATCCTGAAGCAAATGGAGAAGTAGAGAGATTCAAGAGAACTCTCAATAAGGTCATTAGAACAGCTCACAGTAAAGAAAAGACCTTTTGTCGACCTTTCCCACATACTTTTATTAAATTATCCTCACCTTGTTTTAAAGGAAAATGAATAGGAAAATCGCAAAAGTCTTTGAAACTTCCAACGATGGTAACGGCAAAGAACTGAACATTATTATGAAAATATTAGAGTTGTTATTAGTTCCACTTGGAAAATTGGGGATGCAATATTTCTAATAAGTATTAGAATGCAAAGGAAAGGAGACACTATCTACAATACAAATCCCCTCAAGACAATATCGATAAATGAAAATATGATTATAGAGAAGAAAATACAAGAAAGGTGAAGTACTTTAAAAAGCTGGTGAACTGATTTAAAAAAAGTTAGATAGTAAATAATAGTGTACTGTATAACATTTAGGTCAGGTATGAGTCAGAGTTTTCCACGAATGAACTATCGAAACAGGTGTATGTATAACAGGTGTAAACAGGTGTATGTATACACTTGTGTTCCACTTCACGATGTCTAACTCACACTCCCTTACTCCTATACTCATTCCATTCTAGAATTAGGGTCGCACGAGCGTTTTCACAGCGTTTTTGACTCCGAGGTAATTATTGTTAACCCCTTTTCATGCGTATACATCTTACGTGACGCTTTTGGAGCGTTGAAAACGCTCCAAAAACGCTCGTGTGTAGTTTAAAGGTTATCGAGTGCAAGGAGTGGGTGAGGTTTACTGCAAGCTTTTCTTTTTCAGTTTTTCACAAGTAATGAAACAATTTGAAACAATTTATTCAAGAATACAGTAAAATTAATACACAAATAAGTATATAGAAGAAAAGATATAAATCTATTGAGGTATTCAAGGCCCCTGTTAAGCTCAATAAAGGCTTCTAGGGCCTTAAGTTAAGTACTTTAATGGTAATTACCTTTGCAGAATGCGGAGAGGTTATATTATTGACGGCATTTATTTATTTATCATCTTGTTATTCGCATAACTGAAAAAGTGTTCATCCAAATTGCCTGAAATTTAGTGAAACGATTGGTATTGTCCAGTGACCTGCTGGTAAAATTTTGGGAGCGACCCGGTCAAAGGTCATGGTCATGGTCCAATATAACTCAAAAAGTATTGCACTATATTGCATGAAACTTGGTGGGACGATTGGTCAAAATACATGAACGATTTTGTTATACTGTATTTTGGGAGCAATCAAGTCAAAGATCAAGGTCAAGGCCATTTATAACTCAATAAATCAAAAAGAATTCAAATAAATTGTCTGAAATTTGATAGGAACCAATGTCCAGGAACTACCTGGTTGAATTTTGGGAGCAATCGGGCCAAAGGTCAAGATCATTTATAACTCAATAACTCAAAAAGTATTGAACCATAGTATACTGTATACTAGTATACTGTATACTAGTATACTGTATACTAGTATACAGTATACTAGTATACAGTATACTAGTATACAGTATACTAGTATACAGTATACTAGTATACAGTATACTAGTATACAGTATACTAGTATACAGTATACTAGTATACAGTATACTAGTATACAGTATACTAGTATACAGTATACTAGTATACAGTATACTAGTATACAGTATACTAGTATACAGTATACTAGTATACAGTATATAATATAATATACTAGTATACAGCATACGTGTGTCATAGAATATCAGTTGTGACCACTACCAAAACTAAATGAAAATAATCAATAATAACAATTGCAATGTAACATCAGTATTAAGCTAGTCAATCTAAGCTCAAAATAGGTTTCACCCGGACATATTTTGAAAAGAGACAAGTCTGGTACCATTAGAAGTGCAATTCCAAGTACTTTAACCATGTGAAAATACACCGAAATCCTGTTTGAGCAAAAACATTTATTTGAATTTGAATGAGGGGCACTTAAAATGATTTTGAATGATTTTACTGGAAATTTGAAACTACTTGAAAATATCTAACTAGCCATTACTTCTGATGTACTTGTACTTGTCACTTAATTTTTTGTATATTATCTTGGTATTAAATTTGTTTTCTCATTTTCGAAATGAAAATTAAGAAAAATTATTTGTCAGGTGGTGTGTAAATTTAAAGAAATAGTCTATTTAATTGTTTATAATCGTAATTTTTCGTTATTTTTTGAACAGTAATTTGTTTAATTCTTTTAAATTTCTTCTATTACGACATTATCATGTTATACATTATGGTCCTTTAATTTAAGTACAATTTCTTTCCTAAGGATCTACGTCTACAAAATTTGAAATAGCGAAACATATTGTTAAGTTCAGTTTCTTTAAAGACTATGTTTTCCCCTTAAAAATAAAAATTAAACGCCATAAAAGCTGATCCAGCTTCAACCGCGAAATCATTGAGTTGTTTCTTGGCAAATGTATCAACACATGTGCACTTCCAAATCAGACTCTTTCCATTCATGTAAGAGATCACAGTAATTTCATCTGGTATTAACTATTTCCCTGTCAAGTCCAGAAGGCTCAAGCACTGAAGGGAATCCTGCTCTCTGCAAAGCCTGTTTTACAACGTCATTCATTGCCAAGTCATGTAACTAACACAGCGGCAAGAATGAGGTTCACAAATTCTGACATCCACTTTAAGAGCAATGGCTACCCTCAGGACCTCTGGATGAAGCTGTGTACCTAATGACGGTATGGGAATCGCATTCAACTACACTCCAGTTTCCTTAAGAAATGCGGATAACAGACGTGCTCTTGCCACCTGATCAGCTCTAGCCAACAGACTCTCCATTAATGAATGAGTCCGTGGTGTATCCCATTCATTTTGACTGGACTCATGGACTGGTACCGGGTAATCAGCCTGTACACCCTGCTTCCATGTAAACTTCCCGATATCAATTAAATTATTACTAGAAAGAAAATTCAACCAAATCAATCACAGAATACATTGAAGACTCAAAAGCAGGTAAGACAGTGTTTCAGCTATCCTACAACCCAGTCCTCCAAGGCCAACCAGTAGAGTTACCTCTACAACCCCCAAATCATCTGACATCTCTACATTGGTCACAATGGCAACGGCAGATCTTAGAGATTCGTCAAAACAGCTAAGCTCGACTACGTGATTGTAAGCCGGAGAAGCCTGCAGAACATATTGCAGCTTTGGAAGGGAGAAAACGTTTCTCAACAAAAAGAAAACTTGATGGTTATCCACCACCCACAAATAACAGACCATTAGGTACAGATCTTCTTTTCTCCTTAAACTCTCCGCTGGTAGACAACCCAAGCTGACCCGGTCTTAATTCGCTACCAAAAGTGTGATAAGGGGCACGCACCAACTTTGGCAGCCAACCTCAGCAAGGTGTTACCAACTGCTATGGGTCTGATGCCACCATCTTTTTTGAGTAAAGTGCACAATGTGGCTCCATAAAAAGTTGACACAGCAATTTCAGGAATTTTTCCTCTCAAAATCGCATTCACAAAATCTGTCAGAGTGGTCAAAAGACGTTCTCTGGCCTCTGTAGAAGAATAGGACAATAACGTCATAAAATGACCTGGCCTGAGGCCAACAGGTCCTCCGGCAGAACAAGTACGGAAAGAAATAACAGCCTTCTTAACTTCCTCATCCAAAACGATTGGTACAATTAGAGAATTATCCGAAGGTTCTGGCATCATCAAGTCTTGCGGGGCAGGCGGTTGTTTAGACCTCAAATCTCTGACAGTCTCTTCGATTCGTTGGACCAGTCCCTTCGAAGATGACAGCTCAAGAACTGCTCCACTTAAGTCACCATCTGCGAACTTAGCTGCCAGTCTTTTCTTTTGTAATTTTCTTGTCACTTTTATTTGTAATTTATCATTGTCTGAAGCGTGTCGATTAGGACAATAGTTTCAGGCAGCTTAGGAAGGTAGTCAGTCTCTAAAAATTGGGCCATCTGCAGATTGATTTTAGTATCAAGAGAAATTTTTGCGAGCTTCTCTACCGCCATATGGGCACTGCAGCCCCAGTAGCAGAAGCCCATAGGCCTTGTCCATAATAACTGGGTCTTCTGCATCAGAGCCTCCTGTAATAACCGTTGGAGGAACTTCCGCCACAGACAGTACCGCTCCCTTGGGAATCGTATTTAGGACTCTCATCCTGCAATGACAGCCACGTCGATTGTACCCCGCCCGTGACACGTCACTCAAACCCATCTCACAATAACAAATGCCTGTGCATTGGTCAGACTTATACACGACCTGTGGAACCATCCAGATCACAGTGCACATTTAACTCGTTCCTTACGGTTATTGCATGGGCCACAGACAACATCCTCACTCTCACTCATGACAATAAGAATACATTAGCGGTCTGACTGACCAAACAGAACAAATGCCTCCAGCATTCACCGGAGAGCCCGCGATGAACATTTAGGGGTCTCCGTCTTCCCTGCTCATTTTATATTTCGGTCTTTTTGAGATCATTCTCTATTTCGGCTTCTTTGCGAATCTTTGCAACATTAGTAAAGTTTCCTTGGCTTTTGTTCAAACAGTAACAGCCAATCTTCCTTCTGTTCTTTAAAAATTAAGCATTCATACATCTCCTAGTATTACTACCTCATTCTAATATTCCTAGAAATAAAACACATCTACACGAATTAATTAAACAAATTACTGCTCAAAAATAGCAAAAAATGACATTTTTTATCATAGAGTACATTTTTTCAACCTCCCCCCTATCAAATTTTGCTATTTTATTTATGAAAATAAGAAATATAATTCAATATTAATATTGTAACGAAAAAAGTCAATAATAATTACAAAAAGATCAGGAGTTAAGGCAAGTTAGAAATTTTGTTGAACTTTCAAATTTCCAGTAAATACATCCAAAGACATTTTAAGTGCCCCTCATTCAAATTCAAATGAATTTTTTTGCTCAAAAAGGATTTCGGTGTATTTTCACATGGTTAAAGTACTTGAAATTGCACTTCTAATGGTACCAGACTTGTCTCTTTTCAAAATATGTCCGGGTTGACCCTAACTTGACTACACTATATGTAGAATTTATAAGAATGTAAATCAATCATTAGTAAATTTATATATTCACAAGAAGGTCAGAAGAGTTTTAAAATAATGTCCATAAGTAGCAGATTATATCTCAGTATATACTAAAAATTATTCTGGAAAAGATTATTCCTTGATATTGATGGTTATATATTTATATATTATATACTTCCCGACTTCAACAAATGCTCTCAAGTCGATCATTGAAGTCGCTGATGAACGAGTCGGCCTGAATTTATCTAATGTTGATTTGCGTGCTTATTTAAATAATACTGTGCAAGCATTTAATCTAAAACAATATTTTTCAAGAATAAAACAAAACCTTGGATGACTAATCTAATAGAAATTGAGACAAGGAAGAGGCGTGCAAACTGTATTACTTCTTCCTGGTAGAATCACTGTAAATCACTATAAAATGCACAGAAATGTGGTGAATTGGATTATTAGATCGGCAAAGTGGTCGTACTATAGGAATAAATTTAATTCATTTATAGGAAACTGTGGAATGACATGGAAGACCATCAATGAAATAATTAGGCATAACTCATCATACAGGAAGCAATCGATAAGAAAGGTAATTATTGATGGTACTTCACATTCAAGATATCGCTAATGAATTCAATGTATTTTTCGGCAGCATTGGTAGAGGAATAAGTGAATCCATTCCTACCTCTCCTGTAACGTATTCCTATTAACTGGTTCCAACTATAACCTAACTCCTGTACTGGTATCCTGTCACTAATATGGAAATATGTGAAATAGTAAAGTCTTTAAAAAGCAAAAAATGGGACATTTCCTTATTGTCAACACTATTTAAGAAGTCAATTACAGATGTCATTGCACCTGCAATATGTGATTTAGTAATTAGAGATATGAGTGTAGGTATATTTCCTAATATGTTAAAGATTGCAAGAATTGGGCCAATATACACGGAGGGTTATATGCGACTGACTGCTGTAAGATACTATAGATATGCATGTGCATAACTATAGTTATGCATGTGCATAACTATAGATATGCACGGCGGGGAAAAGTCCGGCGGGGAAAAGTCCTGGTGCCATAAATGAGACTACCATCAAAAAGTCGTAATTCAGTGTGTATTTTGACTCTAAATAGAGTACATCACCAACTGTTTATTATCGGGACTCTCCTTTATATGGTAAAAGTCATTATACAAACTTATTTCACAATCCCATTTGTTCTAATATCCAATAATTTGTTAACCTTAAGATGTCTCGTTGTGTTTGCAGTCTATTTTTAAAGTATGTATGCAGGCATTAGATACATAGGCTCCTTAGGCTTCAAATTAGTAAAAGTCTATTTTTAAAGCATGTATGCAGGCATTAGATACATAGGCTCCTTAGGCTTCAAATTAGTAAAAGTCTATTTTTAAAGCATGTATGCAGGCATTAGATACATAGGCTCCTTAGGCTTCAAATTAGTAAAAGTCTATTTTTAAAGCATGTATACAGGCATTAGATACATAGGCTCCTTAGGCTTCAAATTAGTAAAAGTCTATTTTTAAAGCATGTATACAGGCATTAGATACATAGGCTCCTTAAGCTTCAAATAAGTAAAAGTCAATTTTTAAAGCATGTATACAGGCATTAGATACATAGGCTCCTTAAGCTTCAAATAAGTAAAAGTCTATTTTTAAAGCATGTATGCAGGCATTAGATACATAGGCTCCTTAGGCTTCAAATTAGTAAAATGAAAAAAAACACTTTTTTGACTGTACTTACATAGACTCTATAATCACCAAAATGTTGAAACTAGGCCAAGTATATCATATTATTTCTTACATCTCTTATATCTACTTATTGTAGAGATGTATCTTTATTCTGAGTAGAAATTTCATCTTATGACTATTCACAAGAAATTAGCAGTGAATTATAGCTATGTATATTTTTCATAGTTATACCTAAAGATAGCTTAAAATTCCGCTGAAAACAGATGTTCTCGCACACCTGTGTTATACATAATATACGTACGTACAGTGCGAAATACTCAGTGTACATGATGTTATATTGCACTAGCATGGTAATAAATAACTAAATAAACAGTTTTTCATTTGTTCGGTCTTTAATGGTAGAAGGTTCAATTGGAGAGAGGGGCGGGGCGTGATTTGGAAGGTCAGGCCCCGCCTCTCCATGCTCCTCCCCTTTTTCAGTTTCCACAAAATGTGTACTGTAAAGTCCTTTATAGACTATCACCATGGCTCTTTATATTTCATTACATATTAAATAAGTACTTTGATTTTTTTCCTCTTTGATGGAATTTTATTAAATCTTTTGAATATTCTTAATTAAAGTTATTATGTCATTATTTTTAAAGCATACATTTTGATCAATTAAGATTCCATTATCTTTCTGAACTCCATATTTAAAGGAGTGGGGGTCCATATTCACCCCCACTCCTAGTCTCTATCGTACTATTTTTTAACATCAAAGTTTTCTTCTAAATATTTAATATTTTTCTAAACATTCAATTAATTTTCTCATCGTGGATATTGTTGTTAGTTAGTTACTCTAGAATGGAGGCAGAAAAAGTTATAGTATTTAGTTGGTTACATTGCAGCCCAGGTGTTGGTTGAGTCACCTTCAGAGTAGGTAGAAAATGGAAGAAAATATTCTTTAATTTGTAACTCAAAAAGATGATATTTTGTGCACTGAGTGATGCGTGGTGCACAGTTAGTGCACTGAGTGATGCGTGGTGCACAGTTTGTGCACTGAGTGATGCGTGGTGCACAGTTTGTGCACTGAAACAGATAGTTCTATTTCTATCTTCCAATTGTAACTACTAATGGTTAGATGAGTGGCTCTGTACCGCCATTATATCAATATTTAGGGAATCAATATACTTTCTTGTTATATCAAGTCATTATTTTAAATCATTATTTTCACAAAGCAATGTCAATAATATGTAACTATGCTAACAAACTCCAGGATTTTAATCAATCAATTTCTTGTTTAAAATAACTTCAAACGTACACTTCATTGTTTCTAAAAATATTCCTCTGAAATAATCGCTTAGTTTTAATTGTTGCAGGAGTGACTTACAGGAGGTGATTATATAGGGACTGTGTGGCTCTTCTACAAGTGCGACACAAAAGAATAATGTTGAGAAACTCTCCTCTAACCTATTATTATACCAAAAATTATATACCAATTAGGTTCAGGTCTAATAAATATTGCATGAATTTACATTAACTTTTGTTTATTTTCCAATTAGACACAAATAAAATGTTGGTAACTTGGTACTATATTTAGATGATCTGACTGCTCTATTGGGCAGGATACGAGTTACCGACCAGTTCCATGTTTTCAATCATATTAGCATAAAATATATACGATATTAACATTTGAACTGATAAATTCATAGATCAAATTCTAATTTTTCAATTTACTAATTTAAATTATAAATTTACAACCCACTGGGAAAATACCGCTGAGGAAAGTTCCGCCAGTTAAAATTCCACAGGGAATAATTCCTAGAACCGCTAGTGGAGTATCCTCTGAGTCTGTACCTTACAACATAAATGTGGAGGTGTGGAGGATTTTTGTGAGTTAGATATCATAGGAGTATCTAAGTATGATATCTAACTTGTGAGTTAGATACCATAGGAGTATCTAAGTATGATATCTAACTTGTGAGTTAGATACCATAGGAGTATCTAAGTATGATATCTAACTTGTGAGTTAGATACAATAGGAGTATCTAAGTATGATATCTATCTTGTGAGTTAGATACCATAGGAGTATCTAAGTATGATATCTAACTTGTGAGTTAGATACCATAGGATTATCTAAGTATGATATCTATCTTGTGAGTTAGATACCATAGGAGTATCTAAGTATGATATCTAACTTGTGAGTTAGATACAATAAGAGTATCTAAGTATGGTATCTAACTAGTGAGTTAGATACCATAGGAGTATCTAAGTATGATATCTAACTTGTGAGTTAGATACCATAGGAGTATCTAAGTATGGTATCTAACTAGTGAGTTAGATACCTTAGGAGTATCTAAGTATGATATCTAACTAGTGAGTTAGATACCATAGGAGTATCTAAGTATGATATCTAACTAGTGAGTTAGATATCATAGGAGTATCTAAGTATGATATCTATCTTGTGAGTTAGATACAATAGGAGTATCTAAGTATGGTATCTAACTATAGTGAGTTAGATACCATAGGAGTATCTAAGTATGATATCTAACTTGTGAGTTAGATACCATAGGAGTATCTGAGTATGGTATCTAACTAGTGAGTTAGATACCTTAGGAGTATCTAAGTATGATATCTAACTTGTGAGTTAGATACCATAGGAGTATCTAAGTATGATATCTAACTAGTGAGTTAGATATCATAGGAGTATCTAAGTATGATATCTAACTTGTGAGTTAGATACCATAGGAGTATCTAAGTATGATATCTAACTTGTGAGTTAGATACCATAGGAGTATCTAAGTATGATATCTAACTTGTGAGTTAGATACCATAGGAGTATCTAAGTATGATATCTAACTTGTGAGTTAGATACAATAGGAGTATCTAGGTATGATATCTAACTTGTGAGTTAGATACAATAGGAGTATCTAAGTATGATATCTAACTTGTGAGTTAGATACCATAGGAGTATCTAAGTATGATATCTAACTTGTGAGTTAGATACAATAGGAGTATCTAAGTATGGTATCTAACTAGTGAGTTAGATACCATAGGAGTATCTAAGTATGATATCTAACTTGTGAGTTAGATACAATAGGAGTATCTAAGTATGGTATCTAACTAGTGAGTTAGATACCATAGGAGTATCTAAGTATGATATCTAACTTGTGAGTTAGATACCATAGGAGTATCTAAGTATGGTATCTAACTTGTGAGTTAGATACAATAGGAGTATCTAAGTATGGTATCTAACTAGTGAGTTAGATACAATAGGAGTATCTAAGTATGGTATCTAACTAGTGAGTTAGATACCATAGGAGTATCTAAGTATGATATCTAACTTGTGAGTTAGATACAATAGGAGTATCTAAGTATGGTATCTAACTAGTGAGTTAGATACCATAGGAGTATCTAAGTATGATATCTAACTAGTGAGTTAGATACCATAGGAGTATCTAAGTATGGTATCTAACTAGTGAGTTAGATACCATAGGAGTATCTAAGTATGATATCTAACTTGTGAGTTAGATACAATAGGAGTATCTAAGTATGGTATCTAACTAGTGAGTTAGATACAATAGGAGTATCTAAGTATGGTATCTAACTAGTGAGTTAGATACCATAGGAGTATCTAAGTATGATATCTAACTGGTGAGTTAGATACCATAGGAGTATTTAAGTATGATATCTAACTTGTGAGTTAGATACAATAGGAGTATCTAAGTATGGTATCTAACTAGTGAGTTAGATACAATAGGAGTATCTAAGTATGGTATCTAACTAGTGAGTTAGATACCATAGGAGTATCTAAGTATGATATCTAACTTGTGAGTTAGATACAATAGGAGTATCTAAGTATGGTATCTAACTAGTGAGTTAGATACCATAGGAGTATCTAAGTATGATATCTAACTTGTGAGTTAGATACAATAGGAGTATCTAAGTATGGTATCTAACTAGTGAGTTAGATACAATAGGAGTATCTAAGTATGGTATCTAACTAGTGAGTTAGATACCATAGGAGTATCTAAGTATGGTATCTAACTTGTGAGTTAGATACAATAGGAGTATCTAAGTATGATATCTAACTTGTGAGTTAGATACAATAGGAGTATCTAAGTATGGTATCTAACTAGTGAGTTAGATACAATAGGAGTATCTAAGTATGATATCTAACTTGTGAGTTAGATACCATAGGAGTATCTAAGTATGATATCTAACTTGTGAGTTAGATACAATAGGAGTATCTAAGTATGGTATCTAACTAGTGAGTTAGATACAATAGGAGTATCTAAGTATGATATCTAACTTGTGAGTTAGATACAATAGGAGTATCTAAGTATGGTATCTAACTAGTGAGTTAGATACAATAGGAGTATCTAAGTATGGTATCTAACTAGTGAGTTAGATACCATAGGAGTATCTAAGTATGATATCTAACTTGTGAGTTAGATACAATAGGAGTATCTAAGTATGGTATCTAACTAGTGAGTTAGATACAATAGGAGTATCTAAGTATGGTATCTAACTAGTGAGTTAGATACCATAGGAGTATCTAAGTATGGTATCTAACTTGTGAGTTAGATACAATAGGAGTATCTAAGTATGATATCTAACTTGTGAGTTAGATACAATAGGAGTATCTAAGTATGGTATCTAACTTGTGAGTTAGATACAATAGGAGTATCTAAGTATGATATCTAACTTGTGAGTTAGATACAATAGGAGTATCTAAGTATGGTATCTAACTAGTGAGTTAGATACCATAGGAGTATCTAAGTATGATATCTAACTTGTGAGTTAGATACAATAGGAGTATCTAAGTATGGTATCTAACTAGTGAGTTAGATACCATAGGAGTATCTAAGTATGATATCTAACTTGTGAGTTAGATACCATAGGAGTATCTAAGTATGGTATCTAACTTGTGAGTTAGATACAATAGGAGTATCTAAGTATGGTATCTAACTAGTGAGTTAGATACAATAGGAGTATCTAAGTATGGTATCTAACTAGTGAGTTAGATACCATAGGAGTATCTAAGTATGGTATCTAACTTGTGAGTTAGATACAATAGGAGTATCTAAGTATGATATCTAACTTGTGAGTTAGATACAATAGGAGTATCTAAGTATGGTATCTAACTAGTGAGTTAGATACAATAGGAGTATCTAAGTATGATATCTAACTTGTGAGTTAGATACCATAGGAGTATCTAAGTATGGTATCTAACTTGTGAGTTAGATACAATAGGAGTATCTAAGTATGGTATCTAACTAGTGAGTTAGATACAATAGGAGTATCTAAGTATGATATCTAACTTGTGAGTTAGATACAATAGGAGTATCTAAGTATGGTATCTAACTAGTGAGTTAGATACAATAGGAGTATCTAAGTATGGTATCTAACTAGTGAGTTAGATACCATAGGAGTATCTAAGTATGATATCTAACTTGTGAGTTAGATACAATAGGAGTATCTAAGTATGGTATCTAACTTGTGAGTTAGATACCATAGGAGTATCTAAGTATGATATCTAACTTGTGAGTTAGATACAATAGGAGTATCTAAGTATGGTATCTAACTAGTGAGTTAGATACAATAGGAGTATCTAAGTATGATATCTAACTTGTGAGTTAGATACAATAGGAGTATCTAAGTATGGTATCTAACTAGTGAGTTAGATACAATAGGAGTATCTAAGTATGGTATCTAACTAGTGAGTTAGATACCATAGGAGTATCTAAGTATGATATCTAACTTGTGAGTTAGATACAATAGGAGTATCTAAGTATGGTATCTAACTAGTGAGTTAGATACAATAGGAGTATCTAAGTAT
This sequence comes from Caprella mutica, assembly GCA_947561585.1. Lineage (NCBI taxonomy): Eukaryota > Metazoa > Arthropoda > Malacostraca > Amphipoda > Caprellidae > Caprella > Caprella mutica. Next base: position 43,844 of record CANNZV010001926.1, read on the forward strand.
GATATCTATCTTGTGAGTTAGATACAATAGGAGTATCTAAGTATGGTATCTAACTAGTGAGTTAGATACAATAGGAGTATCTAAGTATGATATCTAACTTGTGAGTTAGATACAATAGGAGTATCTAAGTATGGTATCTAACTTGTGAGTTAGATACAATAGGAGTATCTAAGTATGATATCTAACTTGTGAGTTAGATACCATAGGAGTATCTAAGTATGGTATCTAACTAGTGAGTTAGATACAATAGGAGTATCTAAGTATGGTATCTAACTAGTGAGTTAGATACAATAGGAGTATCTAAGTATGATATCTATCTTGTGAGTTAGATACAATAGGAGTATCTAAGTATGGTATCTAACTAGTGAGTTAGATACAATAGGAGTATCTAAGTATGGTATCTAACTAGTGAGTTAGATACCATAGGAGTATCTAAGTATGATATCTAACTTGTGAGTTAGATACAATAGGAGTATCTAAGTATGGTATCTAACTTGTGAGTTAGATACAATAGGAGTATCTAAGTATGGTATCTAACTAGTGAGTTAGATACCATAGGAGTATCTAAGTATGGTATCTAACTAGTGAGTTAGATACCATAGGAGTATCTAAGTATGGTATCTAACTAGTGAGTTAGATACCATAGGAGTATCTAAGTATGATATCTAACTAGTGAGTTAGATACCATAGGAGTATCTAAGTATGGTATCTAACTAGTGAGTTAGATACCATAGGAGTATCTAAGTATGGTATCTAACTAGTGAGTTAGATACAATAGGAGTATCTAAGTATGGTATCTAACTAGTGAGTTAGATACAATAGGAGTATCTAAGTATGGTATCTAACTAGTGAGTTAGATACCATAGGAGTATCTAAGTATGATATCTAACTTGTGAGTTAGATACAATAGGAGTATCTAAGTATGATATCTAACTTGTGAGTTAGATACAATAGGAGTATCTAAGTATGGTATCTAACTAGTGAGTTAGATACAATAGGAGTATCTAAGTATGGTATCTAACTAGTGAGTTAGATACCATAGGAGTATCTAAGTATGGTATCTAACTTGTGAGTTAGATACAATAGGAGTATCTAAGTATGATATCTAACTTGTGAGTTAGATACAATAGGAGTATCTAAGTATGGTATCTAACTAGTGAGTTAGATACAATAGGAGTATCTAAGTATGATATCTAACTTGTGAGTTAGATACCATAGGAGTATCTAAGTATGATATCTAACTTGTGAGTTAGATACAATAGGAGTATCTAAGTATGGTATCTAACTAGTGAGTTAGATACAATAGGAGTATCTAAGTATGATATCTAACTTGTGAGTTAGATACAATAGGAGTATCTAAGTATGGTATCTAACTTGTGAGTTAGATACAATAGGAGTATCTAAGTATGGTATCTAACTAGTGAGTTAGATACCATAGGAGTATCTAAGTATGATATCTAACTTGTGAGTTAGATACAATAGGAGTATCTAAGTATGGTATCTAACTAGTGAGTTAGATACAATAGGAGTATCTAAGTATGGTATCTAACTAGTGAGTTAGATACCATAGGAGTATCTAAGTATGGTATCTAACTTGTGAGTTAGATACAATAGGAGTATCTAAGTATGATATCTAACTTGTGAGTTAGATACAATAGGAGTATCTAAGTATGGTATCTAACTTGTGAGTTAGATACAATAGGAGTATCTAAGTATGGTATCTAACTAGTGAGTTAGATACCATAGGAGTATCTAAGTATGGTATCTAACTAGTGAGTTAGATACCATAGGAGTATCTAAGTATGATATCTAACTTGTGAGTTAGATACAATAGGAGTATCTAAGTATGGTATCTAACTAGTGAGTTAGATACAATAGGAGTATCTAAGTATGATATCTAACTTGTGAGTTAGATACCATAGGAGTATTTAAGTATGGTATCTAACTTGTGAGTTAGATACAATAGGAGTATCTAAGTATGGTATCTAACTAGTGAGTTTGATACAATAGGAGTATCTAAGTATGATATCTAACTTGTGAGTTAGATACAATAGGAGTATCTAAGTATGGTATCTAACTAGTGAGTTAGATACAATAGGAGTATCTAAGTATGGTATCTAACTAGTGAGTTAGATACCATAGGAGTATCTAAGTATGATATCTAACTTGTGAGTTAGATACAATAGGAGTATCTAAGTATGGTATCTAACTTGTGAGTTAGATACCATAGGAGTATCTAAGTATGATATCTAACTTGTGAGTTAGATACAATAGGAGTATCTAAGTATGATATCTAACTTGTGAGTTAGATTCAATAGGAGTATCTAAGTATGGTATCTAACTAGTGAGTTAGATACAATAGGAGTATCTAAGTATGGTATCTAACTAGTGAGTTAGATACCATAGGAGTATCTAAGTATGATATCTAACTTGTGAGTTAGATACAATAGGAGTATCTAAGTATGGTATCTAACTAGTGAGTTAGATACAATAGGAGTATCTAAGTATGATATCTATCTTGTGAGTTAGATACAATAGGAGTATCTAAGTATGGTATCTAACTAGTGAGTTAGATACAATAGGAGTATCTAAGTATGATATCTAACTTGTGAGTTAGATACAATAGGAGTATCTAAGTATGGTATCTAACTTGTGAGTTAGATACAATAGGAGTATCTAAGTATGATATCTAACTTGTGAGTTAGATACCATAGGAGTATCTAAGTATGGTATCTAACTAGTGAGTTAGATACAATAGGAGTATCTAAGTATGGTATCTAACTAGTGAGTTAGATACAATAGGAGTATCTAAGTATGATATCTATCTTGTGAGTTAGATACAATAGGAGTATCTAAGTATGGTATCTAACTAGTGAGTTAGATACAATAGGAGTATCTAAGTATGGTATCTAACTAGTGAGTTAGATACCATAGGAGTATCTAAGTATGATATCTAACTTGTGAGTTAGATACAATAGGAGTATCTAAGTATGGTATCTAACTAGTGAGTTAGATACAATAGGATTATCTAAGTATGGTATCTAACTAGTGAGTTAGATACCATAGGAGTATCTAAGTATGGTATCTAACTAGTGAGTTAGATACCATAGGAGTATCTAAGTATGGTATCTAACTAGTGAGTTAGATACCATAGGAGTATCTAAGTATGATATCTAACTAGTGAGTTAGATACCATAGGAGTATCTAAGTATGGTATCTAACTAGTGAGTTAGATACCATAGGAGTATCTAAGTATGATATCTAACTTGTGAGTTAGATACAATAGGAGTATCTAAGTATGGTATCTAACTAGTGAGTTAGATACAATAGGAGTATCTAAGTATGGTATCTAACTAGTGAGTTAGATACCATAGGAGTATCTAAGTATGGTATCTAACTAGTGAGTTAGATACCATAGGAGTATCTAAGTATGGTATCTAACTAGTGAGTTAGATACAATAGGAGTATCTAAGTATGATATCTAACTAGTGAGTTAGATACCATAGGAGTATCTAAGTATGGTATCTAACTAGTGAGTTAGATACCATAGGAGTATCTAAGTATGGTATCTAACTAGTGAGTTAGATACCATAGGAGTATCTAAGTATGATATCTAACTAGTGAGTTAGATACCATAGGAGTATCTAAGTATGGTATCTAACTAGTGAGTTAGATACCATAGGAGTATCTAAGTATGATATCTAACTTGTGAGTTAGATACAATAGGAGTATCTAAGTATGGTATCTAACTAGTGAGTTAGATACAATAGGAGTATCTAAGTATGGTATCTAACTAGTGAGTTAGATACCATAGGAGTATCTAAGTATGGTATCTAACTAGTGAGTTAGATACCATAGGAGTATCTAAGTATGATATCTAACTAGTGAGTTAGATACAATAGGAGTATCTAAGTATGGTATCTAACTAGTGAGTTAGATACCATAGGAGTATCTAAGTATGGTATCTAACTAGTGAGTTAGATACCATAGGAGTATCTAAGTATGATATCTAACTAGTGAGTTAGATATCATAGGAGTATCTAAGTATGATATCTAACTAGTGAGATAGATACCATAAGAGTATCTAAGTATGATATCTAACTAGTGAGTTAGATATCATAGGAGTAACATCCAAACACACGAGTACAGCTGTTCTAACATCTGTTTTCACTAGTCAATTCGTGGAAAAATCAAACTCGTATCTGACCTCAGCTAAAGTATGTTTGTTATAAATGCAATACAGTACAAGATATGTTACATTGCTACATAGTTACAGTATATTATATAAAGTATGTTTTAGGATCTAGGAATATCGCCAGGCGGATTAGATAATGTTGAATCTTGCCTGCCGGAATTTTCCCAGGCAGAATTTTCCCAGCATGATTTAACATATTTCATTTTAACAAGTCCACGAAATTGAAAATAGAATGAATTTGATTTTAATTTCTGTTGTTCAGTGATTTATTGGGAATGTTCGAAGAGAATAAATTCAAATGTTTAGCTCATCTCCATACTAAATGTAGGACTGAAATTATTGAAGCTATTAATGAACTAAGTCATATCTCGTCACGAACTACCGAACTGGTGAAGATGGCGTAAGTGAATTGCAAACAACTGTTAAAATAGTAAATTACAGTTTTTCAAAAATAGTGAACTTATTTCTTGAACTGAACTACAGTCAAAATATGTAACTGTCAAGATTATGAGTTTATTCAAATTTACTATATTTTCAATTTCGTAGTTATTTAACATTGCTTATATGAACTTTATTAAAGTACAATATGTTAAAGTTACATTTGGAAAATTATAGAAATGTAAATTGCTTCCCACATTTAAACTTTTTATTTACAATTTACTAATTTAAACATAAAGACATTCAAAATCCACACGGAAAATTTCACCGGAAAAATTCCTGTCATCATTTTACAGTATGGGATAAATTAGTGCGAAGGTTGACATTTCTGTTGTCTATTTGTATCATGGTTGACATTTCTGTTGTATATTTGTGTCACGGTTGACATTTTTGTTGTATATTTGTGTCACGGTTGATATTTTTGTTGTATATTTGTGTCACGGTTGACATTTCTGTTGTCTATTTGTATCATGGTTGACATTTCTGTTGTATATTTGTGTCACGGTTGACATTTTTGTTGTCTATTTGTATCATGGTTGACATTTCTGTTGTATATTTGTGTCACGGTTGACATTTTTGTTGTATATTTGTGTCATGGTTGACATTTTTGTTGTATATTTGTGTCACGGTTGACATTTTTGTTGTATATTTGTGTCATGGTTGACATTTTTGTTGTATATTTGTGTCACGGTTGACATTTTTGTTGTATATTTGTGTCATGGTTGACATTTTTGTTGTATATTTGTGTCACGGTTGACATTTCTGTTGTCTATTTGTGTCACGGTTGACATTTTTGTTGTATATTTGTGTCACGGTTGACATTTTCCTTCTATAACTGTTCACAGTGACTGCTCTCTCTCTCTCACTGCTAAACTCATTGTCCATAGCCATAATCACTGTAATTTGGTGGAAGATTCCCTTCGTAACGGTACTAGTCGGTACCGAACTGTACATTGCTATTTCATTGTTAGACGTCATTGCATTGTTATAGACTAAATATACTTTATAGCAGTGGTCACTTTAACTATATAATGTTTTTCAAATGAATATTTCGATAATTGTTAAATCAACAGGAGTAGATAATTCTATATCGGTATTTAGTGTTTTTGAAATGAGTGTAATTATTTTTTTGAGACATAACAAACATATGTTTTTTCTATTTTCTTTTTAACTAATAAAGAAAAACTTTTATGTATTATTTCACTTTTATTTTTCTCATCACAAAACATAACACGAAATATATTGAATGATATTGATTTCAATAAATAATCCATGTTTCAAAGTATGGACAAAGTCGCCAGTATATATATTGTCGACTTTTGAGTGGTGAAATGAGTAGAAAAACATGGAAATAGCAAATGAATCACTCATAAAATAGTCCCAAAAGATACACATGCATCAGACATAAAGCCTAAGGATGTTTTCAAGTGTAAAATATTCACTAGGAAGTCTAGTTTCTTCTTTAAATTATCTTAAATGTGGCGACCTGGACCAATTTTCTCACTAAACTGGCGACTTTCCTGCCACACTTAGAAACATGTTATTTTATTTGAAATTTTTTATGAAGCAATAGAGAATTTAAATGACACTAAAATTGTTAAGGTAATTGTACCTACCCAGTCATGAATTATTGTCATCGCTTGCAATATTAATAAGATACACAGTTTGTTCTTCTATGGCCCCACCATACTTTCTATCTGTGTATCTTCCACATTTCGGTCATGCAACTAGAAAGATATAATTTAGCATTTTAACTCGTTATTTTATTAATTTTCAAACTTTTTTATACATGATCGAAAATTTGGAACCCTTCAGTAACTCGGAAGTTGCCCATAGTTAGTTTGTATAACTCTCATTCTACTTACTGTGTCAGTAACAGTGTCAGTAGTGGTAAGTTATGGTGCCAGTTACTATGTCAGTAGTGGTAAGTTATAGTGCCAGTAGTGGTAAGTTATAGTGCCAGTAGTGGTAAGTTATAGTGCCAGTAACTGTGTCAGTAGTGGTAAGTTATAGTGCCAGTAGTGGTAAGTTATAGTGCCAGTAGTGGTAAGTTATAGTGTCAGTAGTGGTAAGTTATAGTGCCAGTAACTGTGTCAGTAGTGGTAAGTTATAGTGCCAGTAGTGGTAAGTTATAGTGCCAGTAGTGGTAAGTTATAGTGCCAGTAGTGGTAAGTTATAGTGTCAGTAGTGGTAAGTTATAGTGCCAGTAGTGGTAAGTTATAGTGCCAGTAGTGGTAAGTTATAGTGCCAGTAACTGTGTCAGTAGTGGTAAGTTATAGTGCCAGTAGTGGTAAGTTATAGTGCCAGTAACTGTGTCAGTAGTGGTAAGTTATAGTGCCAGTAGTGGTAAGTTATAGTGCCAGTAGTGGTAAGTTATAGTGTCAGTAGTGGTAAGTTATAGTGTCAGTAGTGGTAAGTTATAGTGCCAGTAACTGTGTCAGTAGTGGTAAGTTATAGTGCCAGTAGTGGTAAGTTATAGTGCCAGTAACTGTGTCAGTAGTGGTAAGTTATAGTGCCAGTAGTGGTAAGTTATAGTGCCAGTAGTGGTAAGTTATAGTGTCAGTAGTGGTAAGTTATAGTGCCAGTAACTGTGTCAGTAGTGGTAAGTTATAGTGCCAGTAGTGGTAAGTTATAGTGCCAGTAGTGGTAAGTTATAGTGTCAGTAGTGGTAAGTTATAGTGTCAGTAACTGTGTCAGTAGTGGTAAGTTATAGTGCCAGTAGTGGTAAGTTATAGTGCCAGTAACTGTGTCAGTAGTGGTAAGTTATAGTGCCAGTAGTGGTAAGTTATAGTGCCAGTAGTGGTAAGTTATAGTGTCAGTAGTGGTAAGTTATAGTGTCAGTAACTGTGTCAGTAGTGGTAAGTTATAGTGCCAGTAGTGGTAAGTTATAGTGCCAGTAGTGGTAAGTTATAGTGTCAGTAGTGGTAAGTTATAGTGTCAGTAACTGTGTCAGTAGTGGTAAGTTATAGTGCCAGTAGTGGTAAGTTATAGTGCCAGTAGTGGTAAGTTATAGTGCCAGTAGTGGTAAGTTATAGTGCCAGTAGTGGTAAGTTATAGTGCCAGTAGTGGTAAGTTATAGTGCCAGTAGTGGTAAGTTATAGTGCCAGTAGTGGTAAGTTATAGTGTCAGTAGTGGTAAGTTATAGTGCCAGTAGTGGTAAGTTATAGTGCCAGTAGTGGTAAGTTATAGTGCCAGTAACAGTGTCAGTAAGTCAGCCAGTAGCTTCTGCTTTCAGTACCAGTCTCAGTGCCACTGCAGTCACCATGCCACCAAGGTCTAGTCTCTACCTCCTCCTGTTAGTCTGCACAGACGTAGTGTTCTCCATAGGTGATGTACACACTTCCCTTGCAGCTGTGACCAGGCTTGCTAGGGCGGAGGAGAAGGTAGTCACGTTACTCAGTCAGCACCTCCTACAGCACCACGATGACACTGTCAGGAGGTGAACAGAAATAGAGTTAGCATTTCTTAGGTATATGTAGGCAAAGCGTCTGTAGCCTAGTGAAGTAGCTAAAGACATATCGGATATATTGACTCTGAAATAATAAGTCCTAAATATGGAATGTGCCTAACTGCCTTTGAGACTATAATGTAACTTTTCATCTCAGTAATAAATGTGTGTTTTATGATAGCCATGTGAAGATTGAAATGATTTAGTTTCCATGTGGTTAGAGCCACCCATTGTCGTGACACAATCAGGAGGTGAAAAGGAAATACAGGTCAAATATTTAATTGAAATGAAACAAAGCTTACAGAGGAATATCTATTGAGTGGAGATGCATCAAATACAGAAAAGCTACATGCACTTCACATCTATAGAGTGGAGATGCATCAAATACAGAAAAGCTACATGCACTTCACATCTATAGAGTAGAGATGCATCAAATACAGAAAAGCTACATGCACTTCACATCTATAGAGTGGAGATGCATCAAATACAGAAAAGCTACATGCACTTCACATCTATAGAGTAGAGATGCATCAAATACAGAAAAGCTACATGCACTTCACATCTATAGAGTAGAGATGCATCAAATACAGAAAAGCTACATGCACTTCACATCTATAGAGTGGAGATGCATCAAATACAGAAAAGCTACATGCACTTCACATCTATAGAGTAGAGATGCATCAAATACAGAAAAGCTACATGCACTTCACATCTATAGAGTAGAGATGCATCAAATACAGAAAAGCTACATGCACTTCACATCTATAGAGTGGAGATGCATCAAATACAGAAAAGCTACATGCACTTCACATCTATAGAGTGGAGATGCATCAAATACAGAAAAGCTACATGCACTTCACATCTATAGAGTGGAGATGCATCAAATACAGAAAAGCTACATGCACTTCACATCTATAGAGTGGAGATGCATCAAATACAGAAAAGCTACATGCACTTCACATCTATAGAGTGGAGATGCATCAAATACAGAAAAGCTACATGCACTTCACATCTATAGAGTAGAGATGCATCAAATACAGAAAAGCTACATGCACTTCACATCTATAGAGTGGAGATGCATCAAATACAGAAAAGCTACATGCACTTCACATCTATAGAGTGGAGATGCATCAAATACAGAAAAGCTACATGCACTTCACATCTATAGAGTGGAGATGCATCAAATACAGAAAAGCTACATGCACTTCACATCTATAGAGTGGAGATGCATCAAATACAGAAAAGCTACATGCACTTCACATCTATAGAGTGGAGATGCATCAAATACAGAAAAGCTACATGCACTTCACATCTATAGAGTGGAGATGCATCAAATACAGAAAAGCTACATGCACTTCACATCTATTGAGTGGAGATGCATCAAATACAGAAAAGCTACATGCACTTCACAATTAGCAAGATAGAATTAAAAAGTTCCAGCCTGTTTCTTAGTTCAGAGATGTTTTATAGCAAATCTCACCTAATACAGGAAAAGATCTGAATTATCGGTAACTTCCACATTTTCGTCATGTAAGAAAAAAGTATACATTACAGAGCTAATAATTTTGGACAACTAAACAGTCCGTAAATTTTGTATTAAATCAATAATTTACACATAAAAAATATTCTCCTAATAAATAATTAATTTCCCACTTCTCTGTGAAATTTTTCAACATTTCCGCATCAAATGTCATTATATTAGAGGTAATTTCATCGTGAAATATGCTAGTTATAAATAAAAAAGTTACAAATAGCCTTAATTACGTCACAGAGACATGCTTGATGATGTCATACATACAATCTTAAACGACGTCAAAATTGTAAGCTTTATGACGTCACAGAGACATCTCCACATCATGTTCGCTTTGCAATGACTCAGCAACTTTATCAGTGACCCACTGGCAATTAATAACAAACTTTCTCTCATTGTGGAAGATGACATCAAAACACCTGATGTGATAAGGAGTGCTTTTCTTTGTAGCAATAAATGGTAATTCAGTGATTTAGATGATAAAGTAATGTAGGTATTTAGACACTTTACTCGGTGTCAAGAAGATACATTCGTAGTTATTTATTTGTTTCGTTAATATTAAATAATATATTGAGATGAAATAATTCAGGAGTTGAGAAGAGTTTAATAAATTATCAACTCACTGAGGGACAATGACTATAAGTTTGTATATTTAGTGAGATGTATAGATTGTGTTAATTGAAACAGTCTCTTAAAATGCACCATGTAACAGTCATGAGATTTGCAAACTGACTCCAATTACAAAAATAGAGAGAGAGAGAGAGAGTTGTGCTATAACTTGTAAAGTGTTGGTTAGGAGTAATTACCTCCTTATAGTTGTGGGAGAGTGAACTGATGCGTAGATAGGTAACTATCACACGGCTATGTTATTACCTATCAACTCATTGACTAACCTATCTACTCACTGACTAACCTATCAACTCATTGACTAACCTATCTACACACTGACTAACCAATCAACTCACTGACTAACCTATCAACACACTGACTAACCTATCAACTCACTGACTAACCTATCAACTCACTGACTAACCTATCTACTCACTGACTAACCTATCAACTCACTGACTAACCTATCTACACACTGACTAACCTATCAACTCACTGACTAACCTATCAACACACTGACTAACCTATCAACTCACTGACTAACCTATCAACTCACTGACTAACCTATCTACTCACTGACTAACCTATCAACTCACTGACTAACCTATCTACACACAGACTAACCTATCTACACACTGACTAACCTATCAACTCACTGACTAACCTATCAACACACTGACTAACCTATCAACTCACTGACTAACCTATCTACACACTGACTAACCTATCAACTCACTGACTAACCTATCAACACACTGACTAACCTATCAACTCACTGACTAACCTATCTACTCACTGACTAACCTATCAACTCACTGACTAACCTATCAACACACTGACTAACCTATCAACTCACTGACTAACCTATCTACACACTGACTAACCTATCAACTCACTGACTAACCTATCAACACACTGACTAACCTATCAACTCACTGACTAACCTATCAACTCACTGACTAACCTATCAACTCACTGACTAACCTATCTACACACTGACTAACCTATCAACTCACTGACTAACCTATCAACACACTGACTAACCTATCAACTCACTGACTAACCTATCTACACACTGACTAACCTATCAACTCACTGACTAACCTATCAACACACTGACTAACCTATCAACTCACTGACTAACCTATCAACTCACTGACTAACCTATCAACACACTGACTAACCTATCTACACACTGACTAACCTATCAACTCACTGACTAACCTATCAACACACTGACTAACCTATCAACTCACTGACTAACCTATCAACTCACTGACTAACCTATCAACACACTGACTAACCTATCAACACACTGACTAACCTATCAACTCACTGACTAACCTATCAACTCACTGACTAACCTATCAACTCACTGACTAACCTATCAACTCACTGACTAACCTATCAACACACTGACTAACCTATCAACACACTGACTAACCTATCAACTCACTGACTAACCTATCAACACACTGACTAACCTATCTACACACTGACCAACCTATCTACACACTGACTAACCTATCTACACACTGACTAACCTATCTACACACTGACTAACCTATCTACACACTGACTAACCTATCTACACACTGACTAACCTATCAACACACTGACTAACCTATCAACTCACTGACTAACCTATCAACACACTGACTAACAAAACTATAGCAATTTTCTAAGTAGTAAATGGCCCATCACACCCCCATAATATTTAGCCAGTACTCTATTCATTCCCTGGCTGTATAGCAGTTTTTAGACACAATTTGAGCAGTTCAGAGATATCCTTTGTGCTGACGCTAGCACTCTTCAGAACAACAATCTGGTCACGGCTAAACTTATCGGATAAAACTTCAATAGTACCGGTAAAAAGATTATTAAAATTAATGTGAACAGTGCAAGGATGCGGCGGCCAAGACTGTATTTATCCAAGGCACACATCATAGCATTGGGTTAATAATAATTCTCAAAATATGAGTAAATCTATAAAGGTCACCCTCTAGTTCTCTCTGAGAACTACTCTGAACTCTTCTGGTAGTGAAATCCTCTATAGTGAACCACCCTATCAGTAGAGTCCAGAGTAATTGATTAACCTATTTTCTTTAGTCAGCCATAAAATGACTAGCTATTATTTGTTTATGCATTTCCATAAACTGCGGAACTCCTCTATAGTGAACTTCAACTAGTTCACTATAGAGAATTTACTATACTATAGAGGATTTGAGAGAAGAATAGAAAACTGGTCTTTTCAAGACAGACTATACAAAATATTTTCTCTATTTAATATTAATTCATTATGCAGGATATTTGATTTCTCAGAACTCTAAAATTCAGGATGGTTCACTACACATGATTTCACTATAGAGGAGTTGCACTGGTAGAACTCATCTATAATGAAATATAACTAATTTACTGTATGGAGAGTCATAGAAAACTTATTGCCATTTGTAGGAGACTAAACTAAATATGTTCACTACAGAGGTATGTTCACTATACAGGACTCTACTATTCAGTATGGTTCACTATAAAGAAGTTCATTATAGAGGAGTTCTACCGTGGTGACCTAGTTGTAGTCTGTACAACTCCTCTATAACAAAGTAAGATTTAAATATTAACCTATAGTTGTAGTTCACTATAGAGGAGTTCTACCGTACTAAAAAATTAAGAATGCCTCAATTTATATATACATATACTTCTTCAGTTACGTTGACAGTTGGCTTGGGTCGAAGGTAACTCTGACGTCAAACCCTGTGAGTAGTTACCATTTCTTGCGGCGTCTGGTGCTGGACTACAATGACGTCATCACCGCCTTGGAGAAAAATGCCTCGGAGCAAGGTATGTTATTTTATCATGAGAATTAGTTGAAATTGTACTGTTTCAGTTCTATAACTAGATATTCTTCCACAGATAATGAAGTTTTGCGGCGTAACCTCACTGAAGCGAGACAAGGATTAGTACTTCCAAGTCTCGCAGATTTAGATGGCGCAGCTTACGCTTTGGTCAGACTCCAGAACATCTACGACCTCCCACTGGATGAACTAATTAACGGAAAAATTGGTGATAGCCCGCCAGCTGCCAAACTAACGGGTGATTATCTTTTTCTATAAAAGCAATAAATTGCAAGTAGGAGCTCTATCAATGTATACATGAAGGTATATGTCATGTGCCACCGGCCGATCTATGCTATCTGTCGATCGTAATTCTAAAATAACTATAAAAGGTAAGGAAGATAGTGGTCCGGTTGAGATGTTGGATAGTGGCTTGACTCCCCCCCCCCCTTCCTACGTACGGTTGAACTGGGAAGAACAAAATTTTTATTTCATTGCTTTTTTAAACTGTATTTTCCTGTCTCTCAGTGCGTTGCGCTATCCATGAATTAAATAGTTAGAAGGATACTCGCACTCGACAGAAATACCGACAAAGAAAAAGAAGGTGACGTCACTTGGAATACGATTTCAAGGTTCTTGTATTATTTACTTTGAGTCTGTAGTTCTGTACTAGCTTTTCTGTAGCTTAATACTTTACAGAATATAGCTATTAGCTACTTTATTCTATACAGTTTTCTTTTTTCATTCATTTTGTTAATTTTTATATATATATACAACAATATAAAGTTGTGATCTAGATTTTCATTCATTCTTAATTGAAGAAATTTGCCAACAAATATTAATTAAATGTATTTCACCATATCGATTTTATCGTGTTAAATTGTTCATATACTTACATTTTTATATTAGAATTTATCTCTATAGTTCTTCAATTTCAATCATTGTTGGAGAATACACAATCGATCGTAGTCGATACAAATCCAATTATTATTGAATATCATCTGAGCTAAACTCAATAAATGATTTCAGTATTAGGTATATATATAATTATATTATATTTATATATTATATCTACCAAGCAATCAAAAGTTATTTCATGAAGATCTATAACCACATATTAACGATGCAATCATGCGAGTGTCTGTATACCAAGTGACGTCATGAGTGGCGTGCATGACGTCACACTTTCGCGACATTTTCAAGTGCGAGTATCCTCCATACTATTTAATTCATGGCGCTATCTATCATTGTCTGCACTAACGATGGATGAATAAATATTAATTAGTGTAGATGAGCTGATGGCCCGTAACATATATAAGTTAAGATAGTAATATTGAATGGGCAACATTTAGATAATATTGAAGACTTCACTGAACATAATCATAGTAACATAAGATTTTGAAGATAATGTATGAATTCTAATTTTCAGTGAATGACTGTGTAAGGCTGGCCCAACAGAGCTTCACCAACCTGGAGTTCGACCTGAGTGACAAATGGATTCGAAAGGCAATGGATCTGCTGCGAAATGAAGGCAAAGGGAGATGGGACGGTGGGGAAAATGAACTTACGATAGGCGAGTTAGAAGAGACCATAGAAAAGAGGAAGAAAATGGTAAGAAAGAAACTAATGATGTTAATAATGTTATTTGATGATATTATTCGACGTATTGATAAATGTATCTAATTACAGAGAACTCTGATAGAACAGCTTGCCATTGATAGTCCAGATGCAGTTCTCGATAACTTTTCCGGATTGGGCATCCCTACCAGTTTCCAGAAGACGATGTACTCGATGAGAGAGGGTGCCGAACAGATAGGCCAACTCTCAGAATATTACCGACGACTGTGTCGAGGGGAGTTATTGCAGGTATGGAAAGAGAAAATATTCTTATTTTGCTAGGAGTTAGTTCTCAAAAAATGATTGAATATTAGGTATTTAATTCAAAACATTTCTAATTAATTCACCAATAACAGAGTGAAGAGGTGTTGTCTACTTTTGGATGCGGTTATGTCTTTAGAAATGAAGGCTACGGCAGGATTATGCCATTCAAAGCAGAACTTATATTCCATGACCCTGTACTGGTGCTGTATCATGACGTTATCAGTGATTCAGAAATAGAGAAAATAAAGAGTATGACAGAACCGAATCTGCAAACAACTGAAGTGCACTCTTTCATAAACTACAAGAAGATGAAATCGCAGGCTAGAATTGGAAAAACGTGAGTTGTTTCTCCTTTCAACATAGGTAATGATTGTTTGTTTAACGATGCCTTATGTAATATGCTAGCAAAATTTGTTTTATATATATAGATTGTCCATTTTCAATCATCATAAGATGTCACGAACAGTACCTATAAGCTTTACTTTTATTGAATAGGTGAATAACCATGATTTTTGCGAGATAATTTTCCCACCTACATCTAGGGGTATATCAATAATGGTCCATTTGTAGCTATCTGAAGTGCCTTTGTTTCAGGGCGTGGGTCTATCCTGGTGATGACGCATCGACAGACAATGTCTTAAGAAGAATTCAGGACATGACTGGACTGACAACAAAGACAGCTGAGGCTTTCCACGTTCTGAACTATGGTGTTGGTGGGCACTATGACGCTCATGTTGACTTCTTTGACTTGGCCAACGTTTGTACCTAGTGTTAATAAGTATATATTTTTTTTACCAAAGAGGTAATCAAATTATTCTAACGATCTCTGATTCTATTTCAGAAAAGTAAGAACTATCGATCGGATGAAGGAGATAGGATTGCAACAGTTCTTTTCTATGTGAGTAAGCACGATCGAGGTATTTAATATTAATTTTTGGTTCGCTCATCGTGTTCATTAAAGTTTAAACTTAATGGTTTGGTATATTCTCTCACATAGTATAGTATTCGAGTTTATTACTGAATACTTATTGAAATATAGACTCTGTACGTTAGTATATATTCTTCACCAAAATGATTTCAGTTTATATAAGTAACGTGTGTATTCCAGTTGAATGATGTGGAGGCTGGTGGTGCCACCGTTTTCCCGTCCATAGGCCTCAGTGTACCGGCCAAGAAAGGCACAGCTCTCTTCTGGCTGAATCTCAAGAGAAGTGGTCAGGGAGACTACCGGACACTTCATGCCTCATGTCCTGTGTTGCTTGGGGAGAAATGGAGTGAGGATATTTAAATACTCATTCAATGGTAAATAATGATTGAATGTGTCTGGTTTCATAGCGGCCTTTTTTGTTTCAGTTGCAAACCTTTGGCTTAGAGAAGAAGGGCAGGAGTTCTTATGGCCATGCAGTTTAAACAAGGATGAGTAAAGAAGAAAGAATCACTGAGACTCAAAGAATTGAGTCATATGAAAATGTTTCTGCGAACAACAGTTTGGATGAACAGACTGAAAGTTCTACAGGAGAATTTTATAAGAAGACATTATAGGTAGGGACAATTTTGCAGATTCATCAGAAGATTAAAATTCTCGATTTTATTATGCAGCAAATGAATGTTACTATGTAATGAAAATGGAATTGTATAATTATAAGATATTATATTTACTAGTTTCAAAGCTGATTGTTTACTAATTGTTAAAAAGTTAAGCATAGTCTAAAGTCTGAATAATTTATCTTTGTGGTAAATTGATACCTACAAACATTGTTATATTTACTAGCGATATATGCAGTAGCTAATTACCTCATTTACATAATTTATTTCTTTTCGTAAGGAGAATGTCATTATCTTATTTATCAATTGAATATGTGTTACAATATGTAAAGGTTTCATATTTAGAGGTATGTACTCTGGGCATTATAATCTAAGTCTTTAATTATTATTCCCTGCATGTCAATATTGAATTATGCTTCAAAATGTTAATTACATTTTATAGCTAGTGAATGCATGCAGTTAATTATTTTACTCTACATGAAAAAAAGGTACACGTTGCATTTCATTTTTCTAACTACCATCATAAGTAGAACTGCTCCATTCTGAACTATGTACCTATAACTCTTCAGATTTACGCATTTCCAACTTTACGAACCCTATCTTTTACGGTAGGTAGCATTTATGCTGCTCATCAAAGTTTTAAATTTCAGACATTCTGATTGTCATATACTGTAAATTTATACAGAGGAAGTAGTCTGTGAGGCAATTACACCGGTAATTGTTGTAAAGCTAGCGCCTATTATTCTTCCTAACATAATTTATTATTCTTTCTAGGATACTATTCACTCATATTTTGAACAGTAATCCAAATCTAATATGACTCATGAGTCAACAAGATAGAATGTTTCCTGTGCTTTTAGTCTCAAATATCTTTCAGATAGTTTACTTTTGGTCTTCAAATCAACATAAGTTACATAAGATTAATTAGGTTTGAGTCATAAAGATTTTGAAATGCGTACGTATCATATTTTCTGAACTGTTTAGTCACAAAGCTGTTTACAGTTCAATTTCGATTACACTGCCCCATCAATGAAAAGTTATAAAATGAGCAGAGTTAAGAGGAATGATAATAAAACTAGAAAGAATTTAAGATTTAAACGTATGATAGAAATTTTACCACAGTCTATGCTTGAGTTTTTTTATTTATAATTTGTGCCTATCCTATACCTACTGTAAAACTCGAGAGTTAGCTACTGTAGTTTACGTACTAGGTATATATATGGAGATGCATAGAAATTGATGACCATTTTATGCCAGACCAAGCGTAATACGTTCATTATACATGTGTAAGGTGCTTCATTACTAAGGACTCAACTACAGATCAGGATAGTTCACTATACAGAACTTCATTATAGAGGAGTAATCGCCTCCTCTATAATGAATAGAGGAGGAATTCAAAAATAATTTTGCCAAAATTTTACGCACAGCAAACATTTTGAAACAATTGCTTATGAAATCAATCCAATTATACACAAAAAGAAGACACATTCATGAATTAAAAATGGTAGTTGTGGGTTGGTTATCTTTCACTACATTTTTGGGTTTCACTGGTACATTTGCTGTTTATTTTTGATAAATATTCTTATATATGATGTAGGTATCATAATATGTATATCTGGGGGCGTACCGCACTCCAATTCCCTACCAGATCATTAATTAAAAAATCATGAAACGAGTAGTAGGACAAACTAGCGGATAAAACAAAAAACTACATATGACTGATAACAGGAAATCTAAAAGACGGAATCTTAAGTTATCCGCCAGGTCCGACCCATTCTCCAAGTTTTTTATAAAAAGTTTTTTTTTTGTGACAAATAAAATTTCAGAATCAAAAGCTCTTTTATACCCGATAGTAAACTCAAAAAAGTGATGACAGATAACCCACAAGTATAGAAAAAACAAGCATGACTATCTCTCCTATTACTCTCCTGATGTGTGTATTTTTTATGATATAAGTTTTTATATATCTAATGTGGGGTATCAAAATGTCTACTAAATTTGTCAGAGCTATAGTATTGTAACTTTGTTTTAAATTTCTACCCCATGCACATAACGCTTCGAGAGCGATAGCAAAAATCATACGTGCGAGCATGCTTTTACATAAGAAATAACAGGCATGAACGTGCGTGTGTAGCGAGTTCTTAAATGAGTGATAGTCTGGACGCTGCTTATTAGGTAGATATATTGTAAGATTCTCTTCATTTTCTTCTGAAGAAATTATTCAATCATTTGATAAATTAGGCAATTTTTTTTGAGATAAAATTTGTGATTCTAGTTTTAAAGGAAAAAGTTATTAATTTTACACTGTTAAATAAAATAATTAAAGCACGTGTTTAGTGTCCAATCCGTTTTTTTCCATCACACCGGCGTATTTTTTCAAGATAGTTCTTGTAGTGACTCGTCGCGACACAGAGAGTGAAAAGGGAACTGTTGGGTTGAGAGTATGGAGTAAGTCGGCGTTTTTTTGCATCATTTCCAATTTCCCTCTTTGTGATAACAATGTTCCTATGTGTAGGGTATGTTCCGTGTTATCGGACACTTCCACATTTTGATATGTATAATTATTAATTTATCTTATATGATCGAAACTGTCCCATATTTTACTTGCCCTATATTGTTAACTTAATGTGACTTCTTTAAAAAAAAGTAAACAATTGAAAGATAAATATTATGGATAAAATTGCTTGTTTTTCTTTAGAATCCCATTGAAAGTTCAGCACCAAAAGCTCTATCATTTTTAAATGGAATAGCTACTAGGTAGGTATTTTTTGAATACAAAAAATGGAAGGAATTGAAGTCGAAGAGTGAATTTGTTTTTCTATCATCAAATATCAATCTTAATTTTCTCCTTTGCTACAATCTTTTATTTTGCAGAAAATATATATAAATTTCATCATCAAGTGATGAGGTGAAAGATATTCAATATTATTTTGCCTATTTTCTAAACAATGAGATTACCTAAATAAATACCTATGAGCGGCCCAGTTGCGAAATACGACTCCATCCAATGGAAATTAAGGGTTTTTGTATATTTTTAATGATGGCTGTCACCAAATACGACACCTTTCAAATATAAAATTATAAATTATATAGGTACTAGTAGGTAGGTACTCTTCAATCTTAAAATATGATTTTTCAATATTTTGGTGATTGGAAATAGATGGCTGTCAGTGTCACGATACCCGACTCCTCATCTTATTATATTTACATGTACCTATTTTACTGAGAACAGAAGCCAAAATAGAGAATTTCTTGGAGAACACTTTAGGTACCAGTTCCTGCAGTCTGGGTTTGCTGTAACGGTGTAAGTTGTAACCCAGTCTTCAAAAGATGTATGAAGTTGTGAAGTTTATCTGGTGACTATTGAGTATTAAGGCCTTGAAATTAGTCTCCTGAATTATCCAGCGACAATTTTCTAATTAATACCTATCTTTACATGTAATTGTTGGAGAGAATTTTGAGATTTTTGGCCATTTTGGAGAGAAATTTGAAAATCTTAGGAGACATCAGACAAATTGCCCCAAAAATTAAATATCTGGAGAGTGGAGACTAATTGTGCATGCTTTGCAGACTGGTCAATATAAGGGAAAGATACTTATTTTCATTTTTCACAAATTTTAAGTCAACAATTGATTGGCGACTGAGCTGTAACTATGATACAAAAATTTGTTATATTTATTCCCAGTCTGCAGAATATGGGAGATATTTGGGATTTTCTCTCCGAACAATTTTGAATTAATTCCTATATTTACATTAATTTTGCTACGAACACTTCTGAATTAATTCCTATATTTACATTAATTTTGCTACGAACAGAATAAGAGATCTCTACGAACACTTTACCAGTTTCTGCAGACTGGATTTATTCTAATTATTATTGAATTCAAATGATTTTATTACTAATACTCCAGTCTGCAGAATGTGTCTTCTCCCGCAGAGATTTTAATTTGAGAGACAGTTACTCTCTGACTCTCAGTAGCAGATTCAGAATCTCCCGCAGCTAAATTAATGGTAATATAAGAATTAATTCAAGATCTCCCGCAGCTAAATTAATGGTAATATAAGAATTAATTCAAGATCTCCCGCAGAGATCTCAAATTTCTAAAATTCAATCAAAAACTCCCGCAGAGAGTCTTGGAAAAATGTTCCATATTCTGCAGACTGGCTAATACTTTAATTTAAATTCCCTACTCCAAGCTATAGATATAAGTCACAAAAATTTAGGTTCATTTTATTTGTTGTTCATCATGTTAAATATCTCATAAGAACTAATAACTGCTCATAGATATGAATTAAATCAATATTTATTGTTTGAACACTCGAAGGACTCAACATTGCTTATAAAAATACTGTAAAACTGTTTGTCTGAGTCGAGGAGTCAGTGAAACTCAAAATAAAGGAGTCTGAGTCAAACATTTTATGTACCGACTCTGCAGCCCTGGTCTCTATATAGCTGTCATGAAAAGCGACTCCCCTGATTTTCTCCCTGTAGGAATACTGAAGAGAAGCAATTTAATTACCATGAGAGGAGTCGGATCAAATTTTTCTATTTGAACAGAGTCGTATTTCGCAACTGAGCCCTATGGGCTATGAATCTATGATTAACCAATAAGAGTACCAGTCTGTATTTCATGGGAAATTCCACTGACTTGTCAGTCTGTGTATGTTACCATCATTTTTTCGTGGAAAAATGGGTAAAATGTTAGTGAATCAGCCAAATTACTGGAAATTTATGTTAGATTTTTTCAGCTTTTTGAAAAAGTCAGTGGGATTTTGTGCACCAAATATCTACAGACTGGTAAGACAATAACCATAATAATCTGAAATTAGCAAGCTAAGTTGCTAACCAAGGGAGCCATTAAATTGGCTCCCAGGCTTGCAGTCTGGCAGGATCCCAGGTAATAAACATAAAGCATGTGCAAACTTGCCATTTTAATGGTGAGTTTGTGGCAGTTATTTTGAGCCCTTCCAATTCAGATACAAATTGACCAGTCTGTATTTCAGTATTTGGTGCACAAAATCCACTAACTTTTTCAAAAAGCTGAAAAAATCCACAATAAATTTCCAGTAATTTTTGCTGATCCACCAACATTTTCCCAATTTATCCACCGAAATTTAATGGTAACATAGAAATAATTTAATAAATAGCTAAAAATCCACTGACTTCGCCAGAATTTTATTTTCTAAGGGGGAAAAATTCCACCGACATGTTAGTGGAATTTACTTTTAGTGACAATTTACCATGAAATACAGACTGCCAAATGGAGAGAAATATCTATTTTTCCTATGTTACAATGTTATTTTGGAGAGAATTTATTATAATTTGATCATTTTGGAGAGAGCTGGAGAGGCAAATGGAGAGTTAATGAGCCATACTATTTTACTTGGTAATTTTGAACCCCTCAATCGAAAATCAGAAAAAGATGAGAAGTATCTTATTTTCTCCTACGCTAGCTATAATGTCATTTTTGAGAGAATTTATGATTATTTTTGAGAGAAATTTAGCTTCTTTTAGAGAGACAAAAGATGCATTTATGAGCCATACTATTTATTCTACTTGGGTATTTGCCTATTTGGTAATTTAGAGTTAACTCTAATAATCCAGTTTACTGGAACTGGTCAAGTGTTTGTTTAGATTACTAATCTGTTCACAGATAATTCAATGTAAAAGTAGGAATGTTTTGCAGAGAATATACTAAATATCTCCCATATTTTCTGCAAACTGCCACTGGCATATTTTCAACTTCCTCTGTCCAAACTATGATACAAACCTTAATTTTCTGCTGTAGCTATTTATTAACATGTATTTTACTGAGAACAGGAAGTGAATTGAAGGATTTGCTAGAGAACAATTTACCAGTTCCTACATTCTAGGTAATAACTAGCTATCATTAAACTTTTATTTTAATTTATATTCAAATCATGATAACTGCAAGTATTGTGAACACAAATTAAAATAATAGTTGAATAATAAAGAGTAGCTACTCTATCTTTTTTTTTCTTGTAGCTATGAAATCTGATAATTTTGAACTTGCCCTACATTGGATTAAATTTATTAATATAACTCGCTATATATTATTTTTCAGATAATAGCTATTATGTACGAGATATTGTGTCACAATTTACCATGAAGTGATAAGTGCTTTGGATCAAAAGATTTGTATAGTATTTAATCATCTACTTTTAAGTTAAAACAATCCTACTTTTTTACTTTATTTATTGAAATGTCAGGAATAATTAGGGAGGAGAACACAGTGACAATGTCCAAACCACAGTCAGGATCAAAAAAGTAAGTCCTAATTTATTAACCAATTTTCTATTAGCTCTTTCTTTAGCCCTTAAAATAACACTTTCCTCTGGGGAGGACATTAGAAAAACATCAAATAGTGTTTAGATTTATTCAATATAATCATATTCTGACAATGAGAGGTGTAGCTACAAACAAATGTAGGCTATGCCTCATAATGATTTCAGATTTTGGACCACTTCAAGTTCTTCCAAAAGGACAGCACTACATATAAAATGATAAGTTATTTTTTTAACAAATTCTTTTTAAAAAAAAGTTAACTATTTATCATTGTTTTGTCCAAAAAATTAATTTTGACCTACAACATGTTGTGGGTGTTCAAAGGGTTAGGATGAAAGGTAAGATTGATTGCAAAATAATTGATAAAGCCATCAGATATGACCTTTGGTTCTGATGCAGTCATCAAATCCTACTAAAATGGAGTTATTTGATCATCTTGTATATCAGTCATTGAAAAGATGTTTGTGAAGCATTTTGCTAATGTACAGGTGTGTCTGAATCATTCTTGTTCTTCCTGACTATTGTTAATTTATTTCAGATTGACATTTTGTGTGGTTATGACTGCAGTAATACGCACAATCTTTGTCACCCTGAACAACTTTTACTGCATCCCAGTACATTTGTTTTGGTTGTTTCTACTACAGCCCCTCAAACTCGTATCTTCTAAATTCTACTGGTTTCTTGAGGGGATATTCTTCAGGTAGAGTTGATATATAGGGACATTGTGATGTTGCCATGGCAACTAGTACCTACTATGTTTTCTATTGACATCACTTGATAGCTAGCTACATCAAATTGGTAGTAATTATTTGTATAGTTAAATTACTCGAGTAAATACCTACATATATAACGTAACTAGGAAATTGATGTCACAAGTATCAGACTGTTCCTGTTCTTCTGTATTTTCTATTTTGATGTTTTACTTGCCATGTCTAACTATTCTCTTTTCTTCAGATGGCTGCTGTCAATGGTTGCTTTCTGGTCCTATTCTGCAGGATATGACATTGAGGAGAAAGGAGATGATGTACGTATTAGTGCAGCTCTAAGCTTGCCTTTTCATTGCTCTTCATATCAATTTATATCTTCTTAAATTTGTCATGTAGCTATTTATTCTGATACCCAACATGTAATTTAGAAGAAATTAGCTATTTACTATTTTCTCAAATATAATTTCCACATCAAAAATGAAAAGCGTTGCTACTTTATAATTATGTGAATATATTAAAACCTTGATTCCATTAGGGGTCACAGCAGCTATACAGGTAGCTATGTCCTCTTTCAAATGGTGTAGCTATGTCCTCTTTCAAATGGTGTAGCTATGTCCTCTTTCAAATGGTGTAGCTATGTCCTCTTTCAAATGGTGTAGCTATGTCCTCTTTCAAATGGTGTAGCTATGTCCTCTTTCAAATGGTGTAGCTATTCTGCTCAATCATTTGAAGGTATTTTCCTCAAAATTTTGGATTAATTTGCTTAGCTTGAATGTATAGCTATTAGCTTCAAGGATAGTAGCAATGAAATGTTTTTAATGTTCTTCAAATTAATGCAGGGCATGAAGGTGTTATATTTCCTGAGTGTTTATAGCGAGTAAAACATTCACAACTCTGCCAAAATTATTGTTCCATCTATTTATATCTATCTGAACATGTAGCTATATTATCTGAACATTAGTCATGAGGCACTGTTTCACCCCCTAGATTTGGGAGTTTTCCCAGGACAGAGCCGTGGTGATGTACAACCATCAGTCCACCTCCGATGTGCCCCTCATTATGGCCTCCTTCAACTCCAAGGGCAACTTCTTCTCCTCTTCCGTCATGTGGATTATGGACAGAGTCTTCAGGATGACCAACTTTGGAGTTGTGTCCATCACACATGGGGACTTCTTCATTCAGGCCGTGAGGGGAATGATATTGTGTCTTTGTAATTAAATGTAGCCAGTTACCTAACTGCAGAAAGGGAGATGGTTCCACATTGAATGTCTATTGTCATTTTGCAAATTAGGAAATAACTTTGCTACCAATATATTGTGAGATTTTAAGAAATAACACAATCCCCTCTCAGACTTTCCAAACAAAATTAAATGAATCTTGGATATTCTTTTACACGAAGCAATTGATTAATAAAAATCGATTATTAGAGTAATTTATCATTCGAGCGATTGTTCATTCTAATTATCGAATATTCGAGGAATAGCTAATCGATATTCCTCCTAGCTAGCTAATTATTTGTTTGAGGAATGTTTTTGATAGTTACCAACCAACTTTTCCACATCAATGAGCATGGGCACCGTCTGTGGTTGGTGACTTTACTTATGGAGCCACTTTCCTTTCTGACTGTTTCTATCAGCTAGCTATATGCCCTTTGGTTCTGAAGCAGATGTTAAACCCCTACTATTTTCTTCTTATTGAAGATGTGTAACCGTGCAATAACTCATAACTTACCCTACCTTTTCCCCAGGGCAAGAGTCACCGTGACAGTTCTCTGCAGTCCCTTCAAAATCACCTCAAGAATTTCTACGGCCCCAAAGGCAGGAAGTGGATTGTCTTGTTTCCAGAGGGAGGATTTCTGGTGAACAGATTGCCTAGCAGTTGGAGGTGACGATATTCCAGAGATTTTTCATCAATTCTTTATTTAACTTTTGATTGAGTTGATTTACTGATTGTTTATATCATTCAGTTTTATAAATCAGAACCTTAAAGAATTTGAAAGCTTTTTATCTTCTTGATAGCTAGTTATTTATCCTGTTTTTAATTGTCCCTTTTATTAAAATGTAGCTATGTTTGTCTTCAGGTTTGGACAGAAGTTAGGTCTGCCCCATCTAACTAATGTGTCTCTACCAAGATCTGGAGCACTGAAAGTTATCTTAGACCACACAGCTGATAATCCTCACATTGGTGAGTTAGACCATTTAATGGATAACTAACTATAGTGTGACTGTAGAGTCTGTGACATATTTTGGAAACCACAGCTTGTAAAGACTGTATCTAAAGGAGATGATATAACTTCTCCATGCAGCCATACAATGCATAGCTAGTCACTTCTAGAGGGTCACTTAACAATCTATGTTGCTTCTGGTTATAGCTACATGAGAGGTTATTTGTTTTCCTGTTCGTCTTAGAAGATTGGTGGGTATTTGAGCCTGCAAATTGTGTAGGTAGTGAATTGTTAGGCTGAGGCTTATCTTTGGGCTGCTCTTTTTATATCTTGTGCTGGTTTGTGAAAGTCCTACCCCTTGATCAACTGTACCGTAGCTCTGGCTAACAGTGCTCGGCTTTATTGACTCCTATCACTTTTTCAGGCGTTAAGTGGGTGATAGATGCCACAGTTGCTTATCCTGAGGGAAAACCTTTAAACCTGCAAACTCTGATTGGAGGGACACGACTACCCTGTAGTACAGTGATACACTACAGGTGCTACAGTGTAGAACATGTGAGTACTGCACTAGCTACATCACTGTAGACACTTTGACTAACTTACCTTTTTTACAGGCTACTTCATTACTAAGGATGCTTCATTCACTATAGGAGCTCTAATGTGTACTTTTTCTCCGACTGACAATGTGCAACTGTTTGTTTGTTTTCCCTAGCTAATGTGTTTGTCATTTTCAGATCCCAAGAGATGAGGTAGGACTTAACAATTGGCTGTACGAGAGGTACATAGAGAAGGAGAGAATGTTGGCGGAGTATTACCACACGGGTCTGTTCCCTGACGCACCTTCACCTCTCTACTCTGTGCCCAACCCTCTGCCTCCTGACGTGAAGCTGGTAGGTACTCTTTCCCAGGACACTGACATCATCAACCAGTACCTCCAGAAACAAGAAAATGAAGTCCCCAGTAAATCCTGTATGAGCAACTGTAACAGTTCTGACCAAACGGAACACACTGAAACAACGATCAAGTGTAACAATGCTCTAAATTCACCGTCAAACACTGAAACTATTCCTCAACTGCTGAATAACAATAGTCCCAAACACGTTATCTCGTCCAGTAGATCGCCCCTGTACCCCGAGACACACCGCCCCTCTCTCCAGAAAATACGATGTGTCCCTTTGAAACATGACCCCATAGAGTTCATGTTGAGGCACATGTTCTATGTGGTCTCTACTTACATAGCCTGTGTGGGTGTGTGGCAAGTGAGTTGTACTCTCCTCAGTACTCTCTGGTGACGAGTTAACTCTCCCCTACTTAGTAATCACGCTAGTTAACACCTAATCATAAGGAATGTTCTTGTGTTTTCTAAATCATTTTAGGGCAGTGAGAGATGTTATCAAATTAATATTCAATGTGAGGGAGAGAATTTCCTCTGGGTGAATGACTTGCCATTATTTATTTTGCTTCCACTACCAAAGGCTGTATGCTAAGGAGCTTTTCTGCATCCATGAGCATCGTCACCAACTGGTGGTAGGTGACTTTGTTCATGAAGCCACTTTCTTGTCATACTAGATCTTCAAAGTCCTTTTTATCTTTTTGACATTCGAGATTCAGGTACAGGAGTTAATCTTCTTTTCAAGAAGATTTTTGTTAGCCAATAGGCTGCTAGTTAGGTAACTACGTCAAAAACAGAATGTCTTCTTTTCCTAACCTGAAGTCGACAGTTGCCATGTTGTCAACAGTTGCTGCCATGTTGTCAACAGTTGCCATGTTGTCAACAGTTGCCATGTTGTCAACAGTTGCCATGTTGTCAACAGTTGCCATGTTGTCAACAGTTGCCATGTTGTTAACAGTTGCCATGTTGTCAACAGTTGCCATGTTGTCAACAGTTGCCATGTTGTCAACAGTTGCCATGTTGTCAACAGTTGCCATGTTGTCAACAGTTGCCATGTTGTCAACAGTTGCCATGTTGTCACCCCTAACTCTTTCTCCTCCACATTGAATAGCTACAAGCAATGAGTTCGAATGTTCTTAGGGACCATTCTAATCATTTCCAGGGGCATGTCACAGTGTCTTTCTGTATATTTTGCCCCACATTGACGCTGTGTAGGTAACTTTTAGTCATTTCTAGTTGTATGTTTTTCCTCGCTACAAGTGACTACTTACGATGTTATAGCTAGTCCTTATCAAGATAAAAAGAGAAACATTCTTTTGCCTGATGTAGCTTGTAACTATTAAGGAGTGTGAGAGAGAATTGCAACAAACACGTGGTTCACAAGTGTCACGTGGTTCACAAGTGTCACGTGGTTCACAAGTGTCACGTGGATCACAGGAGCCACTGAGTAGGAGAGAGCTTTTAGTTACCAAACTTAGGAGTCTCTGCCATTGGTGTAAGGAAATCTATGCATTAAATAATGGTATGGAGTAGCCATAGTGAACTATGAGTATTTATAACAATTGGTAGCTAGTTGTTGCCAGGGACTAGTCTTGTTAGCTGGTTTAACTATACTAGTGTTTATATCTAGAAAGCATAAGCTACATTCTTAGTTTAATATTTTTCAAACTTAGTCTGAGATTTCTCTTTTGTTACATTTTTTTAGTTGAAATTGCTATGCCTAACTGGTTCCAGATACTCTGAACTTGTTGTTCTGGACCCTAGTTGACCAGGTACTGGACGGTAGTTGACCAAGTACTGGACGGTAGTTGACCAGGTACTGGATGGTAGTTGACCAGGTACTGGACGGTAGTTGACCAGGTACTGGACGGTAGTTGATCAGGTACTGGACAGTAGTTGACCAGGTACTGGATGGTAGTTGACCAGGTACTGGATGGTAGTTGACCAGGTACTGGACGGTAGTTGACCAGGTACTGGACGGTAGTTGACCAAGTACTGGACGGTAGTTGACCAGGTACTGGATGGTGGTTGACCAGGTACTGCAAATACCAATCCATTCCATCTCTATTTTCTTTCTGACACTAATTATAAATTATCTATTAACTCTCTCTCTCTTCCTTAGCTCTACCCTAATATTATCTTTCTTAGGTCAGTATATTGTATATTTACCCAGGTAGAGGTTATCGTGGGCTCATGTAAGATTAAGAAGTGCCCTCTCCCATGGCCCCACCATCACACTAGTCTCTACACTCTCTACTTAGCACCTTCCTTCACTACTTACGCTACCTAATTCTAAACTATTTCCCCTTCCGTTGTTTTTGGTTAGTATTTTTATTGCTAAATTATAGCTAGCATTGGTTTGTTTTTGCTGGTGTTTATGGCTAATGTGTGAGAGATTTAATGGCGGCAACTAAATGAGGTAATGAGTTGTTAGTGTTTCTTTTCAGCCACTGTACACTGACTGTATATATTAGTGATATTCTAAAGCCATTGTTGCCATTCATTTGAAATGTGAGCAATTAACCACGATTGCTTAGAAGTCTTGGGTCATTGCATCTAAATATTAAGGCAATTAATAACTATTACATTAGGAAGGAAGTGATTAACCTCAAGTTTGTTATTTAGCTCTATTCCTTCTCTTTTTAGCTACTCCATGTGAAGTCTTAAAACTGTGTACAGTATGTCGGTAGGATTGAACTCTTCTCATTTTGATTTGGCAGCTTCTTATGTGTCCAATTTGTGGTTTTGTTTCTGTGGAATTAAATGTTTAGTTTGTTTTGTTCTTTTCTCTGCTGTGACTTTGTGTGCGACTGAAGCATGCTACAGTTTGTAGTTAGTTATTTATCTTCTGCTTTTGGAGAGAAAGTGCTCCTTACTTTCTAATTATGAATTGTGTGATGGATGCATGTGCTGGACAAGTGGTGTCTCTACCCTAACAATGTTAAGAACCACTACCTACTCTATGGCAGTTAGCTATATCTCACTAAACTTTATTTTCTAAGTATGTAGTCCCATGAACTCTGCTGCACTTCACGAATACGTTACACCTAAAAATTTTGATACACGAATTTTTTAACTATTTCCTTCTCCAGATATTTAAGAAGCTGTTTTTATTACTTGAGTTGGCTACCTTTTGTGGTATTCTTTTCACGTCAGATACCTTTGGTGGTACAGCAAATCCTCTTAGTAGACCATAGTCACGTTCCAAGTTGCCTTGGTCTAGTAAGAAACTAAGTAGCTACAGTAGTTTCGTACTAGTCAACTCTAGTACAGACTCTGCCCTCACATCTGCCTTAGTTTGCGTCCACACCAAAAGAAAGATTTGATGATAGTAGCTAGTCAGGTTGTAGCACTGCTTATTAGGAGTACCACATCCATAGCCTGAAGTAACACCCACCCTTCTGACATCACACTGAAGTACTTAACATGAAGATAGATTGGTGACAAGTCATCTGAGAGGGGAGTTCTCTCTTTGACTATCTTGCAATCTATCTCTTTCTCAGTGTGTGCACTAGATAGTATTACCGGTGACCGGTTCATTCGTCGAAAACACATTTGCCTCACGATACATTCGCTGAGAAATATGATTATTTTAAAAGGTAAACAAATTTATTTCATGTGTCCAGATGAACTTACATATAACTATCCCTTTTATAGAATATTGACAATATGGAGAAATGTATTTGAGAACAAAAAGGAAGTCAATACAACAGATCTATTTCTAGGCTCTCGAGATATTCAATCTCGAAAATTGAAGATTATATATATTTAATCCATTTATTCTGACATAAACTTTTTAAATGGAGTTGCTGAACAAAATTGATATCAACTTCCTTTTTGTACTCAAATATATTTCTCCATATTGTCGATATTTTATAAAAGTAATAGTAAATGAATATTCTTAACCTAGAAATAAATCTGTGAAAATTCATTATCTTTTGTAACTGATAATGGTACACAGAATATTGGATTAACATAAAGTTAAGAAACTGACACAAATAATGCAGCAATAACATTATACGAGTTAATTAAAATAACGTAAATTCCATAAAGTTTAACCAATAATTATGTAGAATATTGTAAAGTAATTTATACACTTATTCGTAATTTCATCTGGTCTTATGAGATAAATTTGTTTACCTTTTTAAATAATCATAATTTTCAGCGAAAGTGTCGTTCGGCGAATGTGTTTTCGGCAAATTGACCTAGAACCAGTGTTACCGTGTTACCCAGTTCAATGTTCCTTTCTTCCTCTGTTTTGGTGTGCAGGCGCACCCTTATGGTGTGTGTGTGGCCTAATGTTTTATCTGAGAGAAGACCAAACGATGAAAATAATACACTGTTCGAATTAGAGATTCCTCTTCAATACACTGAGATTTTCCCAGTAGAGTTTCTGAAAGACGTCTCCTAGGAGGTTTGTCTACTCTTGTTTGCTGTAGCTACTGTTTTCACGCAATGTGATAGTCTCGCTAGTCCACTGTAGGTTTTTGTTATTTAACTTCATTGTCTTAATTATTAGTTAGGTATTTTTCTTTATTTTCATTGGTAAGGAATATGTGGGAATTGGGGTGAATTCTGAGTTAACGAACAGTTCCACCTTAACGCTCATGTACCAATACAATAGCTACCTAGCTATGTGAAGTAGTTCTTCTTCTTACATGACTGATGATGTGTAGCTGTCCAATAGCTCGTAATTTACCCCACTGTAAATTAAGTTCTGCTCTTTGTGTTTATTTCTCGTCAGCTCAAACTAAACTTTTTTATTTTGTAAATTTGTTCATAAGATTTTTTACTGAATTATTATAGTGAGGTTAAATCGTAACTATTTATTATTAATTTCTCCTTTCACCAGATGATTAAGTGTTTGATTATTATTTCTATAATCCCTTCTGATAAGATTAGTTATTGAAATGATTAAGATAGAACCTGGGGTGAGTTCCCAATCATCGTATGATTCCACAATTCCGATCATGTAAGAAAAACTGCTATAATAATATAGTAGGTAGTTATTGATGATATTATTCTTACATGATCGTAAGTGTGTCATTGTCCGGTAACTCGTAACTTACCCCTACAGCGTGTGAAAGCATATTATCTACAAACCACTTGCTTTTTTCATGTTGAAAGGCATGGTAACTACAAACCACTTGCTTTTTTCATGTAGCTACTGCAAATATTTTTCTTTCGTCTCATATTTAGGACGTTTTGAGAATTGTGTTGATCACTAAGCATCTGTCTTCTACTCCCAAGTCCCTTTTCATCTTTCCTACGCAAATTGAAAATGTACTAATTAATTCTTTTAATTGTAGCAAGGCAATAATTAGGTATAACTTTGTTCTAAATTATCTGTAGCTACTTTGTACAGACTGAGTATTAGAAATGGCAGTTTTAAAAGAGAAATGCAAACAATGACTTCAACTTCAAGAAATTTCCTGGCAAATTTGGTGATATTGAATCTGTGCCCAGGTTTCCCAAGATAACAGTTCCTGATTCAGAGCAAAGTGTAGAGTAACTAACAACTCCAACACGACTGCAGACATCAAGGCAAACATCAGGGAAGAAATAAACAGAATTGATTATACAGCGCTACGAGAGGCATGCCATCGTCCATCTAAAGAATGCATCAATGTTCAGCAGTTCCTGGTGGCCATTTAGCGTCTGAAATTGTCAAAAAGTAAAGTAGCTCTGTAAAACAGGAATTAGCTTTAAAATGGCATATTACTTTTCAATGTTAATCATTAAATCCATTTATGAAACGCGTTTAAAACTGTTCATTTGTAATGCTCCCCCTGTATCTAATTATTAACATAGCAATACAAACTACTTTGTAACTCTAAAGTTATTTTAGAAAGTGTATTTGGAGGTGTACCTTTATTTACCATTGTTAAAGTTAGTCCCAAAACAGCTTGAGATGAAGAAACTAAAACTTAGGCAAAGATTCTATCGAGACATTATTGTTACTAAAGAAAATACTGATAGAAATATCAAAATATGGCGACTGTTATAAACAATTGCTGATTCTGGTCTTAAACCTTGCACATGTATCTGCAAATACTGTACTAATGCATCAGGTTAGCGTATCTGCCGTTGCTGTGCAAGCGTATTAGTTTAGTGTATCTGTCGATACAGTTCTCCTCACTAGATGTACATTTTTTCTGTAATTATGTGAAGGTGTGGCTTCAGTGAAGTTCACACGCTTCTCACCACTGAAAATAAACTGGCGTTGTACCTTCTCTTTCATTATCCTTTTCTAAATATCCTCTAAAGGGCCGTACACACGTAGGGTTTTTAAGTCTTTCCACCAGACTTTTTGCTAAGCTCCTACTTTTTCCACGAGAATATAAGAAAAAATGATAAAATTGTTTTTTATTTTAGCTGGTGTCCATGATACCTGCAGGTATCATGGATACCATTTTCTTATTCTCGTGGAAAAAGTAGGAGGAGCTTAGCAAAAAGTCTGGTGGAAAAATTTAAAAAAACCCTACGTGTGTACGGCCTTTAATAGGATGCTCCAAGCCGGGCCGATGCTGAGACCGACTACAAATTCCCAAAAAATCTTTGATACACAAAGTTTAAAGCACCAATACTATCCTCAGTACATAACTGGGGTTGTGATAATATGCGTTTAAAATCATAGATCCTAGGAGTATTAAAAACAAAGAACTAATTAACATATTTACTGCGACAGATTTAACTGTCATCATTTCAGTTTAATTTGGACAGAAAATATTAATTTGTATTAGTAGACTTTTCAATGTCTTATGTACAATATATCCTTCTTTAGGATATAAATATACACCTTCAAAAGAAATAGCTTATATCTTCTATTCTAAAAAAAATCAATGTGACCCACTGGTGGGTCACATTGCAGGTGACTTGTAAACAAGAGACACAACAAAAACCAAGAAATTACATTTCATTGACAGGTTCACAGCGTATTCGTTCTTCTTCACTGGTCCCTTAACGAAATTGTCTCTATAGGAGAATACACTACATTTGGTTTTGCTAGCATTCATCATAATGAGGGTTGTGACAATATGCAATTAAAATCAAAGATCCTGAAAATACTAAAGACGGATTGAATTAAAGACTATCCAATCGTTCTAAATCAGCGGCATGTAGTATTCGATACCATTTTGTTTTGTCTGATATTCTTAAGATCTATAATTTTATTTACATATA
Organism: Caprella mutica; assembly: GCA_947561585.1. Taxonomy (NCBI): domain Eukaryota; kingdom Metazoa; phylum Arthropoda; class Malacostraca; order Amphipoda; family Caprellidae; genus Caprella; species Caprella mutica. The sequence continues at coordinate 77,574 of CANNZV010001926.1, forward strand.
TATTGTCACAACCCAATTCATCACCGATCCCATAACATATATTTGCTTTTGCTAGCATTTATCTTAATCTTATCGCTTCCCAACCATTGTGAAGCATCAGGTATATTGGAATTAATGGCGTCATTTATCATTGACAGATATTTTTTTGGAAATGAAATCGATGGAGTAAAGTCTTCCCCAAAGAGTTATAATTTGAAAATGATTACAGTAAAGGAAATAATTAAAAGAAATGCTTTCTTGGGGTACCCCACAACTTCACGAACCTTATGAGATGTACTGTTAAATATGACTAGGGTTGTGACGATATGCTCTTAAAATCATAGATCCTGAAATTCGATACCATTTCTCTTAGTTTCGTCTGTGATATTCATAAGATTTATGATTTTAAGAGCATATTGTCACAACCCTAAAAATGACACATTGTATACGTTGATGTAAGTACGAGTGGAACCCTGACAGTGAGATACCCCATCGTGGGAGAGCTTACTAAAAGTACAGAATAAGGGACTGAATCTAAAGCTTTCATAAGAACAAGAAATATAGAAAATACAAGTCATTGTCATCTAAAGAATAGTAAATATCACCTACCAAATTAAAGACAGTTTGGGTTGTACACTTATCAACAGGGTTGTGACAATATGCTCTTAAAATCATAGATCTTAGGAATATCACAGACGAAATGAAATGGTATCGAATACTATATACCGCTGGTGTAGAACCATTCAATAGTCTTTAATTCTCTCCGTCTATAATATATTCGGGATCTATGATTTTAAGAGCATATTGTCACAACCCTACTTATCATCTCTGAAACCGTAATCTAAGGCATTACAAAATCCTTCTATGAAATATAGGACAGTGTGAATTAAAGTAAAACACAACAGTACTATCGAGCAAACAAATGCAATTATCCTCATAGCTAAGAACAAAAAAAAAAAAAAAAAAAAAAAAATCGCGGTTGATTGCTTCAACAAAATTTGTTATTGAAATATATATATGTAATCTATGGATTAATTTCCTACCTTGCTTGACATTTGTATCAATAAAAGAAATCTATTAATTTTGAAGATTAAATAGTGATCAGATATATCTATAGGAACAGTTCCAGCTATCAGTTTAGAGGTGTCATCAGAATAAAAATTGCCAAGTAAAGAAAATATATCGTCATTGAACCTAATTGGCTTGCAAATTGTAGGAATAAGAAACTGCACAAACATAACAATAAAAGAATTAGGATTATTATAAACAGTCATCAGATCCAAATAGTAGTCGCATCATATTAGGAAAGAGTTAAAGCGATACATTGAAATATTTAGAAGAATATTGTAAAATTCACTTAACAATTGGACCTCCAATTTGATAATATGCCAACTGCTAGTTTCTTACTCCTTCCCTCTAAAGGGCCGTACACACGTAGGGTTTTTTAAATCTTTCCACCAGACTTTTTGCTAAGCTCCTCCTACTTTTTCCAAGAGAATATAAGAAAAAAGGATAAATTGTTATTTATTTTAGTTGGTATCCATGATACCTGCGGGTCTAAATAATAAATAATACCGCTTTTTTCCTATAGAATTCAAGTCTCGTGGAAAAAGTAGGAGGAGCTTAGCAAAAAGTCTGGTGGAAAGACTTAAAAAACCCTACGTGTGTACGGCCCTCTAGAATATTTTCATCGAGGTGTGGTAATTTACAGGACAGAATACTGTACTACACAAGTCAACGCTCAATTGTTCCAAGTCTTTGAGTTAATTCAGAGGTGATAGAACGGTAATTTGTAAGCTTCCAATAATTTATATTCTTTTCATTTGTCTTATTAGGGCAATAAATCTTAAAAATCAATCAATCTTTTCAAGATGGAAAACTTATTTAAGGTAAATTATTAAACACATGAAGTGTGATTTGTATCCATTTGCTACTTACATATTTTTAATATTTAAGATGTTTTTTTTTCTAATTAAAATACAGGTAGGTCCCGCTTCTATTACCAAAATCACGACTCTAACTAATTACTGAATGGTAATAAGTGCGAGGTATAACAAAATTTAAAATAATTGTTACTCTATAAAAAATTCATTTTCTATGAGTTTTAGATGGAGAAAATGGTTTTAAAAAACTTGTCGTGTATTGCAGTTACCAGGATTAGTTCATCTGTGAAATTTAAATAATTAAACTTTGAAATATATTATGCTTTACACTGAAAGTACGAGTACAATTTAATTCTGTTATATCACATTCAATATTCGGTATCAATATTTTGTTAGCTTCACTATTGCGGTAGGTACTGCTTTAGGTAGCTTTTATTTCTTTAATTATATTTGTACACTAAACGGTCACTGTTAAAACTTCTACTTCTATAAAGACTAATTTCTGAAACAATTGTTTCTAACAAAGTCATCTGAATAACACTAATGTAAATGGTTATTGTAGTTATCGTAAAATAAACAAAATCTCCGTTTTCTATGTAAGTGTACTACAATATGGGCCACAAAAATGTTTCCGCTTTTTCAAATACTTGTAAATCGTTAGCCAATGGACGGAAAAACTGTATCTTGGTCTCTTTTTCTCCGCCTCTTATTGTACTATTAACAGGTAAGAACAATTTTGAACTGATGGACATAGTAAAAGAACAGGTAAGCAAAAAGTGAGGGTGATTATATTTGTCATTGCACGAAGGTTATTCTTAGAGCTAACTCTGTGATTTTACTTACTAAAAGGCAGTGAATTAAAGAAAAAAATTATAATGGTAGACATTTTAATACGGGTGTAGGTCATAAGCCCCCCGGTCAAGAGCCCCCCCGGTCATGAGCCCCCCGGTCAAGAGCCCCCCCGGTCATGAGCCCCCCGATCACGAGCCCCCCTGTTTTTAAATCATTATTTACCTATATTATTTAATCCATATTGACACTTTTGTAGTTCATTACTGATTAGACATAAACTATATGTATATCGGGGGGCGTGCCGCCCCCCGAACCCCCCTGTCAGGTTATTAAACAATCATGAAGTGTGCAGTACAACAAACTAGCGGATACAACAAACTACATCAAACAACATTAGCAACTCTCAGTTATTTCTATCTAAGTAGTTCTTCATTTGTTTAACTAGGTAAATAAGGATTAAAAAAACAGAAAGGGGGGGGCTCGTGACCGGGGGGGCTTATGACCTAGGGTGGCTCATGACCGGGGGGGCTCATGACCGGGGGGGCTCATGACCGGGTGGGGGGGGGGGTGTGCAAGTGTGAAGTGGGCCTTAACCATGCAATGAACAAACGAAGAACGAATATTCAGAGTGAAAACTTTGATGAGATGATTTAGTTCTACACCAGCGGTATATAGAATTCGATACCATTTCGTTTCGTCTGTGATATTCTTAAGATCGATGATTTTTTCTGCATATTGTCACAACCCTAGTAATAACTTCGAGATATGTATCGGAATTATTACAACTTTTATTACAGTGAGGCATGCCTGTAACTCTAATCTCCTAAAATTAATTCTTTGCAAGCGTAATAATGACGCAAGAACTGGTTAGACAAGTTGCTAGGCAAACTCATCTAAAATACCTACAGTCAGAGCTAAAAAAAACATTGCAGATGTATACAGGGTGACACACGAAAAGTTTACCCAACTTTGAATTAACATAAATATCGTATTTATAAGGAGTTAAAAAATGAGTGTAAGTAAATTAAAAAAATGATTTTATCCATTCTACCATCGTCATTGCTTAAGATTGTACGTGTACGATATTTATATTAATTCAAAGTTGGGTACTCTTTTTTGTGAGTCACCCTGTATATGGTTGTGAGTAGTCAATTGAAGAACTATTTTAGTATAAATTTAAAAGGCCATAATAACGATTATTAATTTAGTACTTGTTTGAAAATACTTCCTATTTTCCCCATCTCTGAAAAAGGCAAGAGATAAATGATGTTCTTCTTTTCGTTATAGTTTATTACTCTTATAACGATAGTTGAGACCATAGTAAATAAATAGAGAAGTATGCTTTATCCATTCTTCAGAAACGATGTAAACAAATGACGTCACACAGAGTACTGCCAAATATCATAAGTATTATTAGTTGAATATTATAAGTGAATGGAGTGTAAAACTTGATAAAAACAATTTTATGTAAGTTAATTTCCATGAAAATGCACATTTAACTGAATAATAGCACATTTTTTATTTAAAAACAAATGGAAAATATTGTACCTAGTATTTTCTCTCTTTATTTACTATGGTTGAGATGTTACTTGCGTGTGGCCTTGAATAGAGGACTCACAGGACACTGAGGTACTGACTATAGCACTATAGCTCTACAGTCGCCTTAGTAGGTTGGCTAAGATGTTCTGTCTCCTGTTCATCTCACTGTGTCTGCATCGTGCAACTTGGTGAGCTTTTAAACAGCAGTTACTATAAATGAACACTTTATTACTAGGGTTGAAGTGAATTTGAACCTTTAGCTATAACAGGAATTAATTTAAAGACCAATAATATTTAGATTGTATTTTTAGATCTTTTTAGTGAATCCTCCTGTCAATGGCATCAGGTTGGAAGGTGAACCGGCAAACAGGTGCCTAGCACTAGATCCACGCTTATCACCCCAAGCAGCTGTAACAGATAGCTTAAATGAATATAGGAATATAAATAGGAAATATAGTAATTAGGAAATATAGTAATTAGGAAATATAGTAATTAGGAAATATAGTAATTAGGAAATATAGTAATTAGGAAATATAGTAATTAGGAAATATAGTAATTAGGAAATATAGTAATTAGGAAATATAGTAATTAGGAAATATAGTAATGACAATTTAGAAAGTAAATTGTTTATAATATAATGTAAATTTGATTATAATTTAATTCTACGAATTAGTAGAATTAAAGATAAAAATAATTTAAATATTAGAGTTAATTCAGACCGAAGTCAATTTTATGATAATTGAAATTAGGGGCTATTGTTTAAAGTTGCTTTTATTTAAATTCAGAGATTTTAAGATCTTAAGGATAGTTGAAATGTTTTCAACTGATTTTAACAAACTAAGACCAGTAAGTAGAGCTAGAACAGACGAGCCTTACCGGTTTGTCAAAACTAATCCTCAGTGGCTGGTTGGAATCCCCTCGTGAGTCGAGTGCAGGTCCCAGTGACGACGGCCAACGGTTAACTCCTCTCCACTCCCATTCGACTTCTTATCTCTCCATGTTTAGAGTAGAGACGTGAAGTAACGAGCTGTTCACACTGTGGTAGTTGGGTGTGAAGTCTGCCTGGCTCTGCACATTATTGACCGACATCTCCTTTGGTGAAAAAATAGGAAGCCAGAAAAACGGATTCGAACACATGGGTTTAGGCTAGTCATCTCAAGCTGCATACTTACTGGTCGAACAATTAATGAATACCTACTCGTATATGCAACTTGAAACAACCAGCCCAATATATTCAACACTCCCCGGCAAAAGATTCAATTTCTGTAAAACACTTTTCAGAAATTGAACCCGTATGAACCATGGAATGATATAAAACACATATTTATATAAATATACAAACAATGAAAATTGGTAAAATTTTATATACTCAATCTCATAAACTACAAAATAGAAACTATTAACACAAACAAAGAACACAACAATTTTAAAACATAAATATTATATACATTGACGAGTCAGTTCTCGACTTTTAATAGCAGCCTTTCTTTTAGGCCGAAAGGTATCAGAAGGCTTGGGGGAGTCACCCTCTCCTTTGGTATCAGTCTCATCACATTTAGAGACCTCGCACTCATCTGCTGACAGTAGAGGTACCAGTGATGTAACATGACGTTTTACGACTTCCTTTGTCTTCCCTTTTAGAACGGAAGCGCCGGTTACTTCGCCATTGATGTTGGTTATAACTGACTTTACAATACCCATTGGGTAATGGTGTATCTTCGTATATTGGTCCTTCAGTAATACGAGATCTCCAACCTTTAGCAATCTATGCTCAACCTTTTTATACCTGTCTTTCACAGAAACTGCCTGATCAATCAGGTTGCATAGAAAATCTTCGTGGTATATCTGTATCAACTTACCACGAACAGTTTTCAAAGATCTGTACAGCTTCTTTATTTCGGTAGCAGAATCATTTCGCTCACTCCATTCTGGATCTTCGTAGTCCTCTTTCATTTGCAATTGTGGGATTAAGTTAATAGACAATAAGTCATGTCCATGCAACAAATTTTCAGGAGTAATTGAACAGGGAAATTCTTCTGATGAGCAGTCTCTTAGACTATTGACAAAGGCTATGGGTCTTTTATTCACCAGATGAACAGTTTGATGAACTATATAATCAAAGTCTCTTACCGTCAATACATTGTTTCCTATTGATCCGTACAGCAAACGTTTTGTCAACTTGACACAGATTTCTACCATAGATCCTAATTCGCTTCTACCCTTGTAATACTGATCGAACTTTATAGGAGTTACATTGTTACTTTCAAAGTAGGCAACAGATTCTTCGTCATTCAAGAATTTAGCAATCAAATCTGATCCTGCGACCAATTGAGATCCTAAATCACTAACTACGTAAGTAGGAACACCGAATTGAAAGCTATGAATTTGTAAAGCTCTTATGAATTCTCCCACTGACAAATCCAAACATAACAAAAGATTTATTGCCCTCGTAAACATGCACGTTATGCAAAGTATGTACACTTTACTCTTGATTCCACTCACTTTGGCAAAAAATGGACCCATGAAATCTACAAACACGTTACGATATGGTATTTTGGATGGATTAATTCGGATCTCCGTGTAAGGACTCTGATTTACCTTAATTGCTCTATTCTTGAACCTCCGGCAAATAACACATTTACGAATGATTTTCTTCACTACAGAAAAACAATGCGGGATCCAAAAATTACGTCTCAATTCATTCAAAACAGAGTAACACCCAGAGTGAGATTGTTTACCATGATGGTACTGAACAATTAGAGTAGTTAACCTTCCCTCTTTAGAAAGTAAGACTGGAAAGATCGCCAACTTGCCGTTCTTAAATCTGTTAAACTTACTACGAACTCTAAGAATACCCACTCCGTCTATATAAACATTCAATTGATTTATTAGATTAGGAACGTCTTTCTGTCGAGAACTACTAGAGTTGAAATAGCTTAATATATCCGGGTAGTTCTCCTTTTGATCTTGCTTGATCAACAAATTAGTAGCTTCATTGAAGTACTGATAAGATTCATGTTTAACAATAAATTTGAATTTCTCCGGATTCTTTCTATTCAACCTCAATTTAAGCTTATTAATGAACACAAAAACGAGTCTATAGGTACCCCTTAGTTTCTCAAAATCTGAAAGGTTATTAATATTCCTATTATAATTCAAATCGTCGTCCTCAACCGCAGCCTGAAAATCTACTACAGATTCGATATGGTCAAACTGAGAATCTGAAATAGATGGATTAGGAACAGTAACGGTTATAGTGTCTTCCCTACTAAGGTAGTCATTTTGTTCATGGAAAGGACCTGATATGAAGTTAGTTTTCATTAATTGTCTATAGGATAGACATCTAGTCATACAGTCGGCGGGATTATCGGTACCTGAAATGAATCGAAATGTTACAGGAAATTTAGCACACAAATCAATTATCCTAGTTAAACGATTCTGAACGTATACCGTCCGCTTCTGCAATTTATCAAACTTGTTTACATGAGATTGTATCCATGACAAACATACCAAGCTGTCAGAATATACCATAATTTCTGTAATATTAATTGGTACAGAACAAATTTCAGCATCAGACAACTCCCTATGCAAATCCTGAAGGCATTCGGTAGCTAATACAATACCCTGCAATTCCAAAGATGGGATAGTCTTATTTCCCATTTGTCTATTTACAATTCTATTTTTAGCAAATAGAAAGGAAATTCTACCAGATTCAATATCTTGTATGTAAATGACAACACCGTAAATATCTTTACTGCTATCTGAAAATGCAAGCAATCTATACGAACCGTCTCTCGTACCTACAAATCTCTCAACAGTAACAACAGGTACAGAGTCAGTCTGTCTACAGATATTATTCCATTCCTTCAGTAATGGTTTGGACAAAACTTCGTCCCATGTCAAATCAGTCATACATTGTAATTTATGTAAGAAAATTCTAGACCTGTTTAGAAGTGGACCGTTAAAGTTGTAGATATCAAATTGTGAAGCAATTGATGATAGAATTGCACGTTTAGTTTTGGCAAACTTGTCTAAAGTTATAGGTTTTGTAGACAAAAGGTCATCATTTCTACTCCATTGTAATCCTAACAATTTAACTGTATCGTCAGTTTTGGAGGTGAAATCTTCATCAATTTTATTCTGCAATTGAGCTTCATTAGTCAGGAATTGTTGCAAAGGAAAACCTACCGTAGAGAATATGTCAAATAATGAACTATAAGCCCATCGGAGATCATCTACAGTATTAGCGGTGAATGTTAGATTGTCCATATAGGACAACTGATAAATTAAAGATTTCAAATCTTTCAATTTTGGCTCATCATTTTTAGCTTGTAATATAAGCAACCAATATAGTGACAACATAAGTATGGTAGGGCTACATCTTACACCGAAATTCAATCTCAAATGTTTATAGGGAACAAGAGTCCAATCATTGTCTACATTTTTTACCCAATAAAACATTAATCTATTCTGGTCTTCCTCTGTTAAACCAATACAATTGAAAGCTTTAGATATATCGAAACAAAGTAAATATTTGTCAAATCTCAAATGAATTAGTGCAGAGGAGAGCTTCTGGTTCAAGGAAGGACCGCTATGGATAGCTTGGTTGTGACTCAAAGTTAATTTCTGACCGGGAATCTTTTCATTCAAATTTGAGAGAAATACTGTCCGGCATTTAGAGGTTTCCCTATCAAGTTTAAACACTCCCATATGCGGTAAGAAACTAATATTAGGATTATTCTTACTGAATTCTTCAAAATCCACAATTCTTTCAATGATTCCAGAAGCCTCTTGCTGCTTGAAATTATCATCCATCAAATGTAACAATTCGGGTTTATTTTTCAATTTCTTAAGTAGAGATTTCAGGATAGTTTTAGATAGGTTTTCATTTCTACCTAACAAATGCGATACCGAACTATTCCAAAATAGAGGTATAACAATCCTATTTTCAGAGTCAAGCTTAGTATTCTGTAAAGCATCTCTAATCAGTTCTCTATTCAGGGTACTTTCACTCTCACTAGCTTCACTATCACAGTTAATATATTCATTGCAATATTTATCCAAAATATCATCGGTAGCTAATTTGAGTTTAGTTTCATTTAATTTACCCTTACTCACAACCTCAAAACATTTATCATCGGATACAGGGAGAATATTAGATGTACCGCAATATTCAGTTAGAGTACTTGTTTCATTCAATAGAAAAGAGACATGTGAATTAATTTCTACTGAGACATCATCACTATCTAAGCTGGGCAAATCTACCAGCAACTGGTCAGCATCACCTCGCAACAAAACACCAGCATGAGTTACAGAATAAACAGACTTACCATCTTCACCAAAAACTATTTCCCTTTCGGGTAAGCAGTAGCTACTCTTAGTACCTATAATAAGTTCTATGCCTCTAATGCTACTGCTCGATTGAGAGAGCAATGAGTCTGCTAACTTGAAATTCTTTGATTCGAATCCACATACTATATCACCTAGACAGGCGATTTCTAAATTGATATTGATTTTAGGAATGCACAAAGCCTCTATAGTAAAGAAAGACTGATCAATCTTAATAGGAAATTGAACTAATTTGCTTTGATAAATCTGAGTTGAATTAATACCGTTTAAAGTCAAGTCAACTGTCCGCAACACTTTAAGACTAAGTGAATTAGCTAACTTTTCATCAATGAAATTAGCCTGGCTACCGCAGTCTTTCAAACCTCTAACAAAACTAGATTTCCCGATAGTACAGGTGAATGTAGGGAGCAACACATTACTGTAAGTTGTACCCTGGAATGAATCAAATACCGTTATGGTATTACTAGAAGTGGTTAAACTTTTAGATTTTTTCTTCGTATCAATAACAGACTTGTTATCACACAAGAAAGTTTGATGCATTTTATTGCAATTTCTACATGATGAATTAAATCTATATCTGCATTGATCAGTTTTATGATTTAAATAACCACACTTTATACATCCACCCAACTCTAACAAACGACTTATTTTAGCTTCAGGAGAAGCAAACTTCAAACATCTATATATTGGATGATCAGATGGAGAACTAGGTAAATCACAAAGAGAACAAGGTTTAAATTTGAAATGATTAGGACTTTTATCCACTTTCGCCGCGAACGAAGCAACAGCGCCCACATCAGAGCTAGATTTGGATAGCAAATCTGTTTTTCGGGCTCTGTCATACCTCTCAGCAGCTAAGAAGAAATTGTTAACAATATTGTCTAATGAAGGTCTAACATCATTAGTAATATTAATTATTTGTTCCTGGAAAGAACAATTTAATCCACTCCATACGAAATGTTGGAGAAAATGATTAGTGGTTAAGTTTAGTTTTGAACTACTCTCAATTAATAGTCTAACTTTAGAAATGTAATCAAAGGGTTCAGCATCTGTATCTAATTTAAGGTTAATCAATTGCTTAATAACATTAGCTCTTTGAAGGTCAGGAGAGGCTAATGCATCTGTTAATAATTTTTTAGCGTGCGTATAACCTAACCGATCAGCTTCCAGAGATTTTACTAGGGTCAAAGCTCTACCGCTAAGTTGTTGCTTCAAAAGAAGAAGTTTATCGTATTCAGAATAAGAAAACTTATTAATTGTGTCTTCAAATTCTACCAGAAATCTAGATAAATCTTCATTTTCTTCACTATTAAATTTAGGAAGAGGTGCAATAGGACTACGCAAAATACTCTTAGCGTTTTCATTATTAGAGGTAGCGTTATGAGAGCTAAATAGTGTCCGGAGATGCGATAAGGAACAGATTAACCTATCTTTGTACTCCTGACAGGATTTAAACTCTGCCTCCTCAATGGTTTCTAATTTATCTTGAATTTCATTATCCAACTGTGATAAGTCACATAGATACGAATTATGCAAATCTATATACTCGGTTATTTCAAGACTAGTCAAACTAGGGAATTCAGATTTCTTAGACACAGTTTGAGTAACTAATTTTCGCATGTATTTGCGTTTGTTTTTTAAGTTATCTAAACTGGACATGATGGTAATCGAGAGAATTTTCTAAATTTAAGTTAAATAGCTTAAGAGCATAAACTATAGCGTAAAAGCATAGATAAGGTTAAAGCATAAACTTTTATATCATAGAATACAAATAATCAACACAAATTACACAAATATAAATTTATAAGGAAAGGAAAGGAGAAGAGAAAAATGCCGCCATCGACACCAAAAATACCTGCACCGACCAGAGGATTCACTGTTACCAACCAAAGATCTTTACCCCTGGCAAGGTCGCCATGAAGTGAATTTGAACCTTTAGCTATAACAGGAATTAATTTAAAGACCAATAATATTTAGATTGTATTTTTAGATCTTTTTAGTGAATCCTCCTGTCAATGGCATCAGGTTGGAAGGTGAACCGGCAAACAGGTGCCTAGCACTAGATCCACGCTTATCACCCCAAGCAGCTGTAACAGATAGCTTAAATGAATATAGGAATATAAATAGGAAATATAGTAATTAGGAAATATAGTAATTAGGAAATATAGTAATTAGGAAATATAGTAATTAGGAAATATAGTAATTAGGAAATATAGTAATTAGGAAATATAGTAATTAGGAAATATAGTAATGACAATTTAGAAAGTAAATTGTTTATAATATAATGTAAATTTGATTATAATTTAATTCTACGAATTAGTAGAATTAAAGATAAAAATAATTTAAATATTAGAGTTAATTCAGACCGAAGTCAATTTTATGATAATTGAAATTAGGGGCTATTGTTTAAAGTTGCTTTTATTTAAATTCAGAGATTTTAAGATCTTAAGGATAGTTGAAATGTTTTCAACTGATTTTAACAAACTAAGACCAGTAAGTAGAGCTAGAACAGACGAGCCTTACCGGTTTGTCAAAACTAATCCTCAGTGGCTGGTTGGAATCCCCTCGTGAGTCGAGTGCAGGTCCCAGTGACGACGGCCAACGGTTAACTCCTCTCCACTCCCATTCGACTTCTTATCTCTCCATGTTTAGAGTAGAGACGTGAAGTAACGAGCTGTTCACACTGTGGTAGTTGGGTGTGAAGTCTGCCTGGCTCTGCACATTATTGACCGACATCTCCTTTGGTGAAAAAATAGGAAGCCAGAAAAACGGATTCGAACACATGGGTTTAGGCTAGTCATCTCAAGCTGCATACTTACTGGTCGAACAATTAATGAATACCTACTCGTATATGCAACTTGAAACAACCAGCCCAATATATTCAACAAGGGTTGTGACAATATGCGTTTGAAATGATAGATCATGAAAATATTATAGACGGATTGAATTAAAGAGTATTGAATCGTTCTAAATCAGCGGTATATAGTATTCGATACCATTTCATTTCGTCTGTGATATTCTTAAGATCTATGATTTTAAACGCATATTGTCACAACCCTAGTTATGAAATCTTGATAGATTGTTCAAGATATTTTCTTTTAGTTTACCAAACTCCTGCTCAACTAAATTCAGTTCAGATGCACACATTTGTGTAATCGTTACCTTCTTTATACCTCATTTATTAATTGTAGAGACTCATATTCAGTAATGATCATAAAGAAAGAGAGTGCCAATATTAATACTAATATTGTTATCAGTCGCATATGTTTGTGGCCAGTCTTTCAATTTTGTTTTCTAGGGTTCTAGGAAAATCCGGTCTAGGAATTTTCAGTCTCTGAACATTCGGTTAGATATAATTTTTTAAAATATTTTAGTTAGTCATCAAAAATATCTTATAAAATAAAATCGTGAATTAAAATTGAAAAACTATTTGCCTATCTTTGTTAGAAATGGTACAATGATTCTGAAACTGTGTTAGTTTTTGATGTAGCTCATACCCTCATAGACTTCTATTCTTTTCAATTTCACTAAAATAATTTAAAATCTCCATTTTCTCAGAAACTAATGCCAAAATCGAAAAAAGTCACACGAACAAAATGTGTTTAGTTATTAATAATGTGCCAATTTCATATCAATTGATCCACAAATGAAAAAGTTTTCTGAAAACCGAGTTGACCCCCTTAAGAAGTCTAACATATATTTATTTCAAACTGGTTTTGAAGTCTCAGTTTGATACATTATTTTCTATAATGAATTAACAATATAATATTTTTCACAGTGACTACCAGTTGACCCTCCCTCAGAAGTGGATATATGATGAGGGCAATGAGGTTTGTCTTTTCACCAAACAACCGCTGCAGCCCCAATCTTCACTGACCATCAAAGTCTACACGTACTATCAGAGTCCACCCCGCACATCCTTCCAAAAACCAGAGGATAATAAGTATATATATAAAGTCCTGCAGTCAGTGGACCAAAGCCAAAGCTTTGCGGAAAGTGAGTATTCCATTGGGTTTCAGTATTAACATATTTACTGCGACAGATTTAACTGTCATCATTTCAGTTGAATTTGGACAGAAAATATTGATTTGTATTAGTAGATTTTTCAATGTCTTATGTACAATATATCCTTCTTTAGGATATAAATATACACCTTCAAAAGAAATAGCTTATATCTTCTATTCTAAAAAGAAATAATGTAAACGTGTTAATGTCTTATTTTCCATAGGTATGTACTTCATCTACATAAGTGGTTATTAACCTTTTTGAAGTACCGGCCGGGCCCCATAAGCTCCATATATGTATCAATCGTATATGAAAAAATAAAACGTGTTCTCCCCTTCAAAATAAAAACATATTACATATATATAGGATACACTGTATTATTGCACAAACTGTACCATGCATCATATGCACACTGAATCAATATGTTCAATGATCAAAACGAACAAAGCATCAATTACACATAGAAACAAAGAAACACATCGAACAAAACCGCCGAACCCCTGAAACTGACTCACCGAACACCTGGTGTTCTATCGAACCCTGATTAAGAACCACTGATCCAGATTCTTCTTCCTTCAATCAACCTCCTATGTTTAAGATAGTACCAGGAAAAAATTCCTCCGGAGGAAAAAAAAACCCGCGGAATAAATCCCTTCCGATAAAATCCCTCCAGAAAACATCTTCGTGCTCAATTTTTCTATTGATAGTTCTAGATATCCCTAGTTTTAATTTACACTTCCATATTCACTAAGATAAAAATACAATAATTCTTCTTCTCATTTTATTTTGTTTGAAAAGACCATAATTTTCCAATAGAACAATAAGTACCTTCAAAAAGATATGATTTCGTTCATAAGGTTTTCTTATTGAATATTTGAATTGGGGTAAAAAATCGCACGGACTTATCTTCCACGTTGGCAACTTAGAAGCTATGACCATTAAACGAGAACAAATACTATTTTGATGTTATCTATCCTTCAACCATAGTAAATAAATAGAGAAGTATGCTAAGAACAGTATTGGAACATCCGAAAATATTATGAGTGACGTCACACAGAATATTTTCCATTGTTTTTAAATAAAAAATGTGCTATTATTCAGTTAAATGTGCATTTTCATGAAAATTAACTTACATAAAATTGTTTCTATCTCATTTTACACTTTCACTTATAATATTCAACTAATAATACTTATAATATTTGGCAGTACCTACTCTGTGTGACGTCATTTGTTTACATCGTTTCTGAAGAACGGATCAAGTTCATCGTCAATGAATTTGAAACTTAGCATTCTTTTCTATTTATTTATTATGATCTCAACATCGAAATTTCAGACAAGACTCACTCGTGCGTGCAAATAGCAGTTGAAGCTAAATCTTCTAACTACGGAGACGTTCAAATAACAGGCACAGTCAACGGTAAAGAAGTGAACCAAACAAGTGAAGTTACTTTCACGTCACATTTTGACAATCTTCTGAGGTACATAGTTACAGACAGACCAAAGTATAGGGTAAGTAGCCAATTATTGTATTGTATACTTTGTGATTCAGCAATGATATTGTATCTCTATGGACATTGTTCATAAAAAATGTTGCAAGTAACAATAAGTAACTGAATGAAGATGTTTTCCAGGCAGGAGATACGGTTAATTTCATACTATTTTCCGTGAATCCAGTGTCCCTTGACGTTAACTACAAAATTAGTGTGAGTTTTATTATTATTATCATTACAATCACTAGCATTTATTGGGATATTTATATCAACTTTTATGTTATCATTTTGAAGTCGCTCCTGAAACAGTCCTGCACTATTTTAAATACTAAATGATAATTACTTATATTTGTCAATATTGTCATATTATATGGATATTTCTTTGACAGTACAACTGGATGTGGGCAGAAAGTCCCTCTTCAACCAATTTTAAAACGTGGTATTCCTTGAATAACGAAAAGGGCATCATTCATAGAAACTTCACTCTGACAGATAAACCAGAAATAGGAAATTACACAATATTTGTAGGAACGACTATGTTTTATCCCCAAACGAACACAACCTTCGAAGTGGTGGATTATGATCTTCCTCAATTCAAAGTGAAAATTACTCAGCCTGAATCTGTTCTAGCAACTGAACCTAATTTGATGATGAAGGTTTGTGCGATTTTTAACTTTGGTATTCAGATGAAAGGTCAGTTGGTAGGAACTGCTGATAATGGGGGACGTTTTGGTCAATTGACCAATCTTAACTTCAACGACACTATTCACGGATGCACCAATTTGAACATTAATCTCACAAAACTTGAAATCAATTCATATAATAAAGTAGCTGAGAAAGTGAACATCAAGCTGCGAGTTCTAGAAGAAGGAACAGAAAATATGGTTCAAAAAAGAATCACCATCCCCGTCTCAAGAATACCAATCGAAATGGAGAATACCAGATTGTTTCGTTATAGAAAACCAGGAATTCCTTTCGTCATGCGGGTCAGTACCTCACAATTTATTGTTCTTGTTTTGCAAATTTCACATTTACTAAATTTCACAGTGTCTACTAAATCACTTATAATTAAATACAGATCCTTGTTAAAACCAGTGATGGTTCACCAGCTTCTTTGGAGCCTATCTCTGTGTGTACATATCAGAAATGTGCAAACACAACTAGCGACAGCGAAGGATATCTTCAGTTCTCTTTTCCACCACATATGCATTACCAAAAACTGAAGGTATGTCAAAATACATACAATACATTTTGCCATTCAATTCAAGAGCATAATTTGATTTTTGTGCTCAATGTACAATCTATAATATACTGTATATTCGTAAACAATTTTTATATCAATTAATGGAATGAATTTAAGAAAATTTTCAAGACATAGCTAGACCTAAAAAAAATCTTGATTGGATAATTATTTAATTGAGGTAAGGCATGAGATGTAATTAACTCCTAAACTAAGTTGTGGAAAAAGATTCACCATTTTTACTTTTAAAGTAATTAAATATAGTGTTTTAAAACTACAGTGAAACTCCTGAGTTAGGAAGAATTGGTTACTTCATAACTCAGGGGCACTGATAGTTTTCTATGATTAAGATCTTGGAGAAAACTATGGATTTTGAGGGATGACTAAGACAAAATTTATCTCTTGTATCGTGTTCTATAATTTAAACATAGAAAATACTTCATAACTCAGGTGCTTCATAACTCAGAATTTCATAACTCAGGAGTTTTACTGTACATTAGTAGTTATACTTTGTAATTCTAATCTCTCTTCCAGCTGACTGCTTTGAATCACCCGAAACTGGAGGTTGGCTCTGGTGACTCCAAGCAGTTGTACCTGCACGCCCCAGTCTACCATTTCCACCCTGTAGATTATTACTCTCCTTCAAACTCTTCCCTTCAAATACTACCTTCTTCTTTTCAAAAGATTAAATGTACAACCGGTATCAGAAAAGTAGAATCGCTGAAAATAAAAATTATTTACGCTGTCCCGAGTATCATTGAGACTAACCTCAATGTCATGGTGAGAATTTTTGTTCATTTTATCTTACCTACTTTGGTCACAGATGAGATGTCATAAATACAGGCAGACCCACATTAAGTCAAAAATTGTACCTCACATTTAGCACTGTTACTCCAATCTTTTCGTTTTTTTCTCTAACAAAAATCAAAGAACGTTCGCATGGTACACTATTAATATGTATCATACTTTCTATTGTTCCTTCAATGTAAATAAAATTACTTAAAAAATTATTTTTTGGTACAACTGAAGTAAGTAAGCTTGGGGTCAACCCCGCTTCAAGTCGTCCTGTTATAAAACCGGGGTCTACTTAAAGCGGGGTCTGCCTGTATTACATGTCTGCAGCTAATTTATAATCGATACACTCTTATAATACATTCTTTGCAGTTAATTTCAAGGGGAAAGATTAGATATTCCGAAGTGATTCCTGTGGTGTTTGATGCCAAGGATTTGCCTTCTGATATCAATCTTTTGTTCCCGATGGAAGATTCTTCGAGCGGTGAATCTGGTTACAGGGGAAGCTGGCAAATAACATTGGATGTACCTTACAACATGTCTCCTGAATTTACGGTAATTTAATAAGATTAGATGTCAGAAACCAATATTCATTTACGAATTTAAGGATATAATTGTGACCTTTTCTAGACTATTTTATCTATACAAAAACCTAACTGAATTTTTTAACATTTCTTCAATATCTATTTGTAAGTTATCTAAATTATCAAAAGTTGTGTTAGTAATCAACATTTGTCTTACAGATTTTAATTTGGTACACGAGTCCCGATCGAGAAGTTGTGGCGGATTCGTACAACATGAAAATGGAAGAATGTCTGAATAACAAAGTCCAAATGTCCTGGTCTGATGCCAAGCCAAATAGAGGACAGCCCACAACCGTAACTGTGGAGGCGGAGCCTGATTCTTTCTGCAGCATTGGTAAATTAGATGAATACTACATTTACTAATTTCTGCAGCATTGGTAAATTAGATGAATACTACATTTACTAATTTAATTTTTTTTTGTTAAAGCGTTAATTATGGAATATTAAAATATATTACAGTAGAACTCCTCTATAGTGAACTCCTCTATAGTGAACTGCTCTATAGTGAACTCCTCTATAGTGAACTCCTCTATAGTGAACTCCTCTATAGTGAACTCCTCTATAGTGAACTCCTCTATAGTGAACTCCTCTATAGTGAACTCCTCTATAGTGAACTCCTGTAAAGTGAACCATCCTGATTAGTAGAGTCCTGAATAGTGAACGTATTTAGTTCAGTCTGCCACAAATGACCATAACTTTCTATATATCTCTATATAGTAAATTATAGTTATATTTCTTGAAAGAAGAGTTCTACCAGTGCAACTCCTCTATAGTGAAGTCACGTGTAGTGAACCATCCTGATTTTTAGTAAAAAGAAAAAAATATATTTTGTGTAGTCTGCCCTGAAAAGACTGGTTTTCTATTTATCTCTTAAATCCTCTATAGTGAAGTATACCCTCTATAGTGAACTATTTGCAGTTCACTATAGAGGAGTTCGACTGTACTAATTTTTAAAGCGTTCATTAGGAAATACATTATAATATATTTAAAAATGGTGACACTATCCATCACCATGTTTAAGGTAGGTAGAAGTTTCTCATATTATCGATGTTCAATGGGAACAGACAGCTGACATTGGAAAGTATACACCGAGAAAACAATATTAGTCAAATTGACTCAACATTTGATTTTTGAATTTGTCCCAAAACTGGCTAAGTCAATTTGACCCATCCTGATATTTTACTCAAAAAACAAGAGTCATATTGACTCCTAATTCATAGTCAGATGAACTCAGGTAGAGTCAATCAAGAACAAAGACTCAAATTTTGGAGTTTTGAAACCTTGACTTAAGCGATGAGTCAGATTGACTCGCAATATTTTCTCGGTGTATATCAGTGTTTTTAGGTTTCTTTCATGCCATCCACCATTACTTTTAGGTGTTGACGATGCAAATGTTGAAGGGACGTCGACATTACTCTTCTCCAAAATAATGAAGAGTGTGAGTGATCAAAAACCTGATTCAGTTACGGCAAACCAAGTCAACGATTATGAGTTCTGCAAACAAAAACTAGGAAGAGAAAGTGAGTTTCGACGCAAATTAACTATCATTTGAAATAAAAACAAATATAGTATTTCATCATTCAGCTGAAGTTAAATACGTAAACAATACAATTTTATATTTTACCTCCAATTAACAAGAATATAGTTAGATTATTTTTATTACAGGCAGACCCGCTTTAAGTAGACTCCACTTTTAGAACATGACGACTTAAAGCGGAGTTGACCCCTAGCCTACTTACATCAGTTTAAACAATATAAACAATATATATTATTTAAATTGAAGGAACCATACAAAATATGGTACATAGTACTAGTGTACCATACCTACGATCTTTGATTATGGTTAATAGAAAACGAAAATATTGGAGTACCGATGTTCAATTTCTAAGTTAATGGGAGGTACGATTTTTGACTTAAAGCAGAATCTTCCTGTACTTAATTTATTATCCCCTATTGGAAGAGAGTGTAATTTACGAAGTTCTTCCTTGTTCATCAGACAATATTATTCCCCTTTCCAGACGACACATCCAGTAATTTTGTCTCAGACTACGTGGATGCCACCAAAATGTTTGACGTAAGTAATAAACTAAAAAGAGAAACAGTCGCTGTGATTTTGATAAAATGAAAGATTTCTGTTCTCCTATTTGCTATTTTCCAATAATTGGATGTTTTTGAATTACCTTCTTCAAATTTTCTTCGAATTGAAGGTAATGTTGAGCAGAATAAGTTTTATAGTTTAAAATTTTGTATTTGAATCATGATTAGTGGTTTCCTCATGCTACCTGTAAACTAGATTAAGTGTTATAGTTGCTATATAACCACTTTAATCTAATAAGACAAACAGTGTTATACATTCAGATTCACTTTTATAGTTGGTATCGTCATTGCATTCTTCATCGTCTTCAATGTTTAATCATTTGCTAGATACTAAAGTAGCGATAAGAAAGTTCATCGTCTCAATTTCTTCTCACAGAATGGTGGCATTTTCATCAAGTCTGACTCTACATTTGCCACGAGACCTTGCAAAGCTATCACATGTAAGTTTTTCAATATCAACTCAAACTACTTTCAGCCTAGGTAAAAGTTATTAGATTCAATAGGTGGATACCTGTTATTAAATTCATTTCCGTGTGGCATCTCAAAATACATGAATAAATAGATGTAATTAGAATTAAAAAAATACAAACAAAATTGATACTTTGATAAAAAGAATTGCATGCAAGGGTTGTTATTAACAAACTATTATATTTTTTGTGTTAGTTTTTATATCTTGTAAGTTTATGATCATTATTAAAAATAACATAAAACCAGATTTCGCAAACTGGACTTGTATTTCTGGTCCGCATACAGACGACACAAACTCAGCAGACTTGTGGCAGAAGAATCCACTCTGGCTTCAGCTTTTCTAGGTTGTTATTCTAACGAACACTCGGCAGCAACGCTTGCCTGCTATACTACTTACCTGTGTACTAACCAAGAGAATATTCACTTTAAGGATTTCGAAAAATCCGGTTCAACGAAACAATTATTACTGGACCTCACTCTGAAACAGTCACAACACCATTGAAATCACCGGCCGGTTCACCCGAATACCATACGATAAAAATCGCACACGTCTGTCATAAAACGATAGACTATCAACTATTTTTCTCCACAATAATGTACAGTGAGATATTGTATCCTATTCATTGATGTGAGATTGACTTACATTCTAATTAGCTAACTAACAAATGAGATGTTTAGTCACTGTTTGGGAGTTAGGGAAATAACTGACTGTGTTAGGAAGATTG
>CANNZV010001926.1:103005-225302 GCA_947561585.1 Caprella mutica
CTTCATATGGTTAGTACTTCATATGGTTAGTACTTCATATGGTTAGTACTTCATATGGTTAGTACTTCATATGGTTAGTACTTCATATGGTTAGTACTTCATATGGTTAGTACTTCATATGGTTAGTACTTCATATGGTTAGTACTTCATATGGTTAGTACTTCATATGGTTAGTACTTCATATGGTTAGTACTTCATATGGTTAGTACTTCATATGGTTAGTACTTCATATGGTTAGTACTTCATATGGTTAGTGCTTCATATGGTTAGTGCTTCATATGGTTAGTACTTCATATGGTTAGTACTTCATATGGTTAGTACTTCATATGGTTAGTACTTCATATGGTTAGTACTTCATATGGTTAGTACTTCATATGGTTAGTACTTCATATGGTTAGTACTTCATATGGTTAGTACTTCATATGGTTAGTACTTCATATGGTTAGTACTTCATATGGTTAGTACTTCATATGGTTAGTACTTCATATGGTTAGTACTTCATATGGTTAGTACTTCATATGGTTAGTACTTCATATGGTTAGTACTTCATATGGTTAGTACTTCATATGGTTAGTACTTCATATGGTTAGTACTTCATATGGTTAGTACTTCATATGGTTAGTACTTCATATGGTTAGTACTTCATATGGTTAGTACTTCATATGGTTAGTACTTCATATGGTTAGTACTTCATATGGTTAGTACTTCATATGGTTAGTACTTCATATGGTTAGTACTTCATATGGTTAGTACTTCATATGGTTAGTACTTCATATGGTTAGTACTTCATATGGTTAGTACTTCATATGGTTAGTACTTCATATGGTTAGTACTTCATATGGTTAGTACTTCATATGGTTAGTACTTCATATGGTTAGTACTTCATATGGTTAGTACTTCATATGGTTAGTACTTCATATGGTTAGTACTTCATATGGTTAGTACTTCATATGGTTAGTACTTCATATGGTTAGTACTTCATATGGTTAGTACTTCATATGGTTAGTACTTCATATGGTTAGTACTTCATATGGTTAGTACTTCATATGGTTAGTACTTCATATGGTTAGTACTTCATATGGTTAGTACTTCATATGGTTAGTACTTCATATGGTTAGTACTTCATATGGTTAGTACTTCATATGGTTAGTACTTCATATGGTTAGTACTTCATATGGTTAGTACTTCATATGGTTAGTACTTCATATGGTTAGTACTTCATATGGTTAGTACTTCATATGGTTAGTACTTCATATGGTTAGTACTTCATATGGTTAGTACTTCATATGGTTAGTACTTCATATGGTTAGTACTTCATATGGTTAGTACTTCATATGGTTAGTACTTCATATGGTTAGTACTTCATATGGTTAGTACTTCATATGGTTAGTACTTCATATGGTTAGTACTTCATATGGTTAGTACTTCATATGGTTAGTACTTCATATGGTTAGTACTTCATATGGTTAGTACTTCATATGGTTAGTACTTCATATGGTTAGTACTTCATATGGTTAGTACTTCGGTAGTCATAAATGCTATTCCTCATTATTCTTATTTAGGAATAATTATCACCTAAGTTTCTGATTTGCAAACAATTCAGACATCAAAGTACACTAATTGGAAATAAACGACAAAAAATGACTCTAGGCCCAAGAATTTCTTTGAGAAATTTAAATTGTCTATGTTTGAACTAGTGTAACTTTAAATGATAATTATTCAGGTGCTTCGTCAACATTTGAAATTGAGACAGCTGGCTACGCCATCCTTGCTATGTTGAACCAGAACTATGATTACTTTGACACTGCTACAAAAGTCATGAAGTGGATGACTACAAAAAGGAACAGTCAGGGAGGGTTCATTAGCTCTCAGGTGCGAATATTAAAGGGTAGAGATGTAAAGTCGGGTAACTACGAAGTGTCGCTCTCCACGAAATGAAGCTTTTCCTATACGGTAAAGTTAGGTGTGTTCTTACCCAACTATACCGTTCAGATAAAATCAGTATTCTATTGCGGTAAAGTTGTGTATGTAGTTACTTAACTTTACCTCTCAACCCTCCATTTAAAACGGAGACCGGTAAATTCACCGCCGGAAAGTTAATCCCAACTAAATTCACCGCAAAAACAGTTCAATTCAAAATATAAGAGCATAAATAACAAATAAGATAGATAGATAAGTTTTGTATTTTGTAGTAAATGAACAACCTAAATTTTTATGGATCACTTGAGAAGATTTTAATAAGCAATAAGAAAAGTTGTATTGCCTCCTTCAAATTTCAATCCCGACACATTTTCAGGATACGAATGTTGCTCTAGAAGCGTCTGTTCTTTACGAAAGATCCAGAAGAAGATTGTGCTATGATAAAGATGAAGATCTACGAGTCTACCTATCTGTTGGAGATAATGAAGAGGTCATCAAGGTATGCTTTCTATTATTATTGATTGTACATCTGTGACACCAAACTTTTTTTACTCCACTGTAGTATTACAAAATAATATAACCCCATGTCAATATATGCATTTATCATCATGAATTCTTCGTTCTTCATAATTAAACTTTCTCTTATGTATAATATATTATTTTATAAATCACAATCGTTTTATTGAAACAATGAATTTAAATTGTAAAAGAGAGTGGTGGTTGTTTTCTTTTTAAATATACCCGCTGATGTAATTTTCATAAATTTTTCTAGCTACGCCATTTTAAATTGCTATAATTTAAGATATTGAAAGTGTACAAACTAATCAAGTAAAATTATCCCAAATTTCACTAACCTGAACGTAAAGTGTTTATGAGGAGCCAGAGACTCAAAACTTTTATAGAGTTGATAGGAAAAAATCTTATTAATTAATTTAGCTTATAATCAAAACCTGTCATTTCGTTTTCAACTCTCATATGTGTACGACCACTGTTCAATGTTCATATTTGTCATTAACCCTAATTGAACTGACTAAATTTAAAAGTATTCGTCACACAAGTGATATTTAGGAAATCAGCAGGTCGAATTATATGAATTTTTGACAGTTAATAGCTTTTATCATATTAATGTACTGTGCAAAATTTTATTTACCCAAGATTGATAGGAATAGTGTTATTATATTGAAAGAATTCGGTTTGTGGAGTTCAAACTCCACAGTCAGTCTTCCATATTAGGGCTAAATTGAAGAACTAGTATTTTGATTACTTATGATTTCAATGTTAGAATGTAGGGTCAGGTTTACCAAATTTCAGTTTTACATGGATGGTTTACTCTATTTTTCTCTCCATTTTCGCAAAGGTTGATAATGATAACAAAAACCAAACTGGAAAAATGGAAATGGAAGTCTCAGTCCCATCTGAGTTAAAAATACGCACCAATGGAACAGGATGTGCTACTGTACAGGTTAATGAACTTAACATTAATGCTTTTAAGAAGAATTACAAGAAATATTTGCTTGACCTATACAGGGTGACTCACAAAAAGTGTACCCAACTTAAAATTAATAAAAATATCGTATTTATTAGTTGTTCAAAAATGAGTTGAAGTAAATATTTTTTTTCATGTATTTCGTCATTGCTTAAGATTGTACGTGTACGATATTTATATTAATTCAAACTTGGGTACACTTTTCGTGGGTCACCCTGTATACTGTTGATTGATCCCTTTGTATTTCTCATCAATCAATGTTATGATAATTTGAGACGTCATGGTCTCAATTCATTTGTAAAATTTCAATTCATCTGTAGAATTTCTTTGAACTGATATATAAGGGCTTGAAATAAAATATTTCTATTATTGTTTGTTATAAAATATGGGTATATTCCTAGTTCACGTACCAATTACATTTAGTAAACTAAGAAAGTGGTATTTTGATCGGTTCCTAGTTCTCGTCCCTAAATGAAATAGGGAAGTGAACTAGGAATTAACCAAAATTTGTATTTTCTTTTCCAATAAAGAATAAATAAATAATTTTTGCAAACTGTGCTATAAAGTATTTCTCGAATATCCAGGAGCAAGTTACTCTTCTTTTTGTACCTTTCCAGGCTGTCATCAAATTCAATGAAGAACAGTCTGAGTCTGGCGACTCTTTCTCTTTTAACATCTACTCAACTGAAGGAAAGAAAGAAACCAGTAAAGTTTTAACCATTTGTGCCAGATATCTAGCCAGTAACGTCTCAAACCTGGTGGTGATGGACGTCAATCTCATGTCAGGATTCGTGCCTAAGAAAAGCGCTTTGAAAACGCTTTACCAGTTAGGGAAGATCGGGTAAGTATCCTTACTGAAATTACTGAAAGTATTCTTACTATTATATAGGTTTGTGTTTCTTCTACTTTATATTTTCACTATAAATATTATCAGTCATTACGAAGTGACTGATGGTAGAGTGGTGTTCTACTTCGATGAAATGAGTCAAGATGAGCCCAACTGTGTTGAATTGGAGATATCGAGAGAGAAGGAAGTCACGAATTTGAAGCATGGTACAGTCAAAATATTCGACTACTATAGACCTGAACTTTTCTCCACCGAGGTAATATTTCCTGTTGAAATGTTATTGTTATAGTCTTTCTTAATAGTAAATTTGATTTTTTTACTAAATGTCTTAAACTTTATTTCAGAAATTCATTTAGTTTCTGAAGACACACAAAGAAGATACCAGAAGAAATACCAAAACAGTTCTGTTCAATAGTGTTATGGATATTTAAAATCATATATTCATAATACAAATTTGAGTGAACTTCTTGCTACAACATGCTTTGGCATCAGTAATGACTAGGGTTGTGACAATATGCTCTTAAAATCATAGATCCCTAAAATATCATAGATGAAACGAAATGAAATGGTATCGAATACTATATACCGCTGGCTTAGAACTATTTAATTGTGCTTAATTCTCTTCGTTTATAATATTTTCGGGATCTATGATTCTAAACGCATATTGTCACAACCCTAGTAATAACACTTTGATTCTACACCTCCACCTGTATGTGTGTACGTACCTATGTATGTGTGTTCCGTGTAATAGACTTAGGCAATAAACTTTCAAGTAACTCGCCTTTTAATTATTCCTGGATTATTTTAGCCCAAAAATATTATATAACAGTACACGACTGTTTTTAAAGATAATATTTTGCCATTAAAAACAAGAAGAATAAAAAAGATAAACACGATTCGACAGGAAACAATTGAAATCGTGTATAATATTTATAAAATATATACATACATATATACCTAATATTTATAAATATTAACTTCACTAAAATTTAAGTAATGTGAATGAAATGGTGAAGATTAGGAGAGATTCAACTCTTTATTTTCTTACACATTTCCACTATAAGATATTTTCATTAAAACTTTGACAATAGTACCTATAGTTAGGTTTTCTGGCTTTTTTGAAATTTAGAAAGTTTAACATACGAAACATAGTTCGCTTCTTTTGTTAGAGGTAAAATCAATTCCTAATTCGAAGATAGTAATTAAATACTCATGCTGCATAGTATTTCTGATGAACTTTCTATCTGTTCGACTGTTACTATTTGGTGCAGTGGAAAGGGTGAGATTTGGTGCAAATGAATTGGTTGCGAGAGGAGTGCAGACAGAGGTAACTATGGAGTTGTTTCTTCTTATCACCATAAAGTTGCAGTGGAAAGGAAAACTAACGAGAGAGGAAAGGTTAAAATTAATCCTAAATAACGTCCTGTCCATCAATTCCTTTCCTCCACTCCCATCCTCCTTCACCCCTCTCCCCCCTTCACTCCTCTCCCCCCGGAGATGGATTGGCTTAATATGTGCCTCAGAGGTGCCACTCCAAGGACAATATGGCGACACAGTCTCTCTCATATCAACAAAACAACACATTTATCGAGAGAATTCTCAGTTGCGTAACTGACGTCAAAACCAATAAAGTTTCAGCTAACAAACTAAATCCAGAAATAGAAGATGAATTGCTTGTCACTTCAAAGATACGTTTGGTCTCTAAGATTTATTGTGTAGCCTACCTAGCTTGTACACATTGCTAACAATAACTTGCTAGTTAAGTAAACCATGAAAATATCAGAGGTAAATCGTTACAATATCATTCAAATGATGAATAGATAATATTAGGAACAGTTTCTAGCAAATTATTAATGCAATATATTTCCATGTCTCTTAACTATCTACTTCACAGTTGTGTTTTTCATTATTCTGTGACATTATTATATCTTAAATAAAAGGAAAACTGATTCTTTATCTTCAATAATCGAAGAAATGAATTGCAGAAAGTCAATCTAAGATTACACAGACAAGTGTTATGAATTATAATATTAACATGAATATATATGAAAGAACCATTATATTTAGTCATGAGCTCCGAAATGACATTCGTTCCTCAAGGTTGTCCACTTTCTATAATTGCTTACACTCTGTTTGTTTTACTGCTAATACCAAACTACCAAAGAAAGTTAAAACACCTTCAACGAAAATGTATCTTTCTCTATTCATATGTTTGTATGCTCAATATAGAGGCATAGTTATTTAATGTGCCAACTGTACTTTTGATTAGGCTTAATATATCATGTAGCTTGTCGGTAACTTTAGAGTGTGACTAGAGACTCGAATTTCACCGTAGTGTCTTCTCTCCACCTCTTCCACTTTTCTTTCTATTCTCCTAACGTTCCACACCTGCTCATCTCTTTGTATTGATGTGTGAGCCATTTAATAACATCCCATTAATTACTTCCTATGTATTTCCCTGTGTAGTATATCAACAATAGCAAATCAGTTACCAAATCATTCAAATAAAAGTATATACCTCGCGACAACGTATGCAATAGGCATGTACCTTTGTAATTACAATTTGTAATTACACATTCGAAAACAAAAGAAGTAAAAAAAAAAAATTCTGGTCATTTCGGAATATCTGATATCATGAAAAAATAATAAAGAAAATTTCATGATAAATCATTCACACAATTGTCATCTATAATTAGAGACTCAGATTAATAAAATTGAGAAAAAAAACGAATTTTGATTTTTTATGTACTATTCATTTTATCGAAAAAATGTCTCGAATAAAAGTTGATGAGAATTCAATTTCACATATCATATCAAAATTCAGCTTCACTGGACTATGAATATAAAAAAAAATGGTCTGAAACAATAATTAAAGATGAGTCATTCTGTTAAGGAGGAAGAATTTTTCTTTAGGTAATCATCGAAAAAAATGCTGCAATTTATCTTAAGGCAAACTAAAATATAAAGAACTTGTTTTATGTAAAAATATGATATATTGAAATTTTTTGACACTAGTAACCTAGCCGCTGACGCTGGCGCACCAAACCTCAAGAAAATAATATTTTTTAAAATTTTAAACCGATTTGGAAACTGTCTCCACATAGTTTTTACTTTTTCACTTATTTACGTAGATTAGACAGAAACGAATGTGATAAATGGTAAGATACTCTACTCAAAATTAAGAGCGTTTATTCGAATATATAAGGAGTATATCAGAGCTCTGTCCAGTCATGAGATGCACGAGTGTGTCTGAGTACATAAGGGTGAATTTCTCGCTATAATCAGTTAACTGTAACCCTTAATTAGCGTCTTCAGATGTGCGAGAGTATTTGCACCTCGCCAAGCTCCGTGCAGAGTGACAAGCCCCGCCCCCCCCCCCATACAATAATACCTAACAAATATTTGTTTCTCCTCCTTCTTTGACGTTTACCAATGGATGTGTAAATATCAAAGGGAGGATTTAAAGAAGAAAAAATATTGAAAAGTCAATTTTTTGAGACTGAATAAGAGTTTCAGGGAGAACTGGTGCGCCCGAGCCTGCGGCTAGGATAGTGAGCAATCCTTTGAGTGCTAAGTTACTTGGGTTTATCTATAGGTACACAGAAAGTTTATCTAAGAAACACATACGAGTTTATCTAAGAAACAAATACTAGTTTATCTGAGGAAACACATACAAGTTTATCTAAGAAACAAATACAAGTTTATCTAAGAAACAAATACAAGTTTATCTAAGAAACACATACAAGTTTATCCAAGAAAACACTCATAAGTTTATCTAATACAACACATAGAAGTTTATCTAATACAACACATAGAAGTTTATCTAATACAACACATAGAAGTTTATCTAAAGAACACATAGAAGTAAATCCTAATTCATTGTACATTAGAGATGGTATAGTTTGTTTCATTCCAAACCTATATTTCCTCATTTTCACTTCAACTGATATTGGCAAATGATTGAAATTTATATGACAGCGATACCAGTCCGTAATGCCTCCCGCTAACGAGTTCTCTCTGTAGTGGTAAAAGCCTCTTTTATTTTTAGCATCTAAGCCAATCTATCGACGTATTAGCGATAATGATGTCGAAATGGCGTGTCTGCCGTCAAGCAGTGCATATCACACATCATTATCATGCTTAAAGATAGGCAGAAATACTGCACAGGGAACAGAGACTATAAAGCATGGATACAATTTAACTACATCTCAATGCAATGAATAGAACATATGTTTTGCATCTATATCTATTTAGCCTAGTCCATATGTTTTGCATCTATATCTATTTAGCCTAGTCCATATGTTGTGCATCTATATCTATTTAGCCTAGTCCATATGTTTTGCATCTATATCTATTTAGCCTAGTCCATATGTTGTGCATCTATATCTATTTAGCCTAGTCCATATGTTTTGCATCTATATCTATTTAGCCTAGTCCATATGTTTTGCATCTATATCTATTTAGCCTAGTCCATATGTTGTGCATCTATATCTATTTAGCCTAGTCCATATGTTGTGCATCTATATCTATTTAGCCTAGTCCATATGTTTTGCATCTATATCTATTTAGCCTAGTCCATATGTTTTGCATCTATATCTATTTAGCCTAGTCCATATGTTGTGCATCTATATCTATTTAGCCTAGTCCATATGTTTTGCATCTATATCTATTTAGCCTAGTCCATATGTTTTGCATCTATATCTATTTAGCCTAGTCCATATGTTTTGCATCTATATCTATTTAGCCTAGTCCATATGTTTTGCATCTATATCTATTTAGCCTAGTCCATATGTTTTGCATCTATATCTATTTAGCCTAGTCCATATGTTTTGCATCTATATCTATTTAGCCTAGTCCATATGTTTTGCATCTATATCTATTTAGCCTAGTCCATATGTTTTGCATCTATATCTATTTAGCCTAGTCCATATGCTTTGCATCTATATCTATTTAGCCTAGTCCATATGTTTTGCATCTATATCTATTTAGCCTAGTCCATATGTTTTGCATCTATATCTATTTAGCCTAGTCCATATGTTTTGCATCTATATCTATTTAGCCTAGTCCATATGTTTTGCATCTATACCTATTTAGCCTAGTCCATATGTTTTGCATCTATATCTATTTAGCCTAGTCCATATGTTTTGCATCTATATCTATTTAGCCTAGTCCATATGTTTTGCATCTATATCTATTTAGCCTAGTCCATATGTTTTGCATCTATATCTATTTAGCCTAGTCCATATGTTTGTGAAATAAAGTTCAATAAGTTGAATTTTAGGAACAAATTCCATAAATCACTACTGCATTTTTCTTTCACATATCAATTTGAGTGACATTTACTAATGTGTCTAATTGTACCATCTTTTTATATTGCATGATTGCATTAAATGTATTTAATTTGCCACTCACTGATGACTATTTGTCACTTTCTAATTTAGAGTTTATTAATTTACCATCAGTGTCCAATAGTGTCCTAATATCGGTACCAATATATCACATTGGCAAAGCGTGTCCCACTGAGCAACAAATGGAGGCTAATGGATTTGCTCAATTGAAGCTAATATCAAACATTTAAACTATAATAAAATAAAAAGAATGATTTGAATGCAATAGAGTCAAGAAAACTGAACTTTTTCCTCAGATGAACAAAATGTTCAGACTTTACTTTCAGAGATAATATTTTGAACATTTTGACGAGTCTCTACTCTTATAGCGGTCACTGTTCTTATAGCGGTCACTGTTGTTATTGTGGTCACTGTTATTATAGTGGTCACTGTTCTTAGAGTGGTCACTGCTCTTATAATGGTCACTGTTCTTATAGTGGTCACTGTTCTTATAGTGGTCACTGTTCTTATAGTGGTCACTGTTCTTATAGTGGTCACTGTTCTTAGAGTGGTCACTGTTCTTATAGTGGTCACTGTTGTTATAGCGGCCACTGTTGTTATAGCGGTCACTGTTCTTATAGTGGTCACTGTTCTTATAGTGGTCACTGTTCTTATAGTGGTTACTGTTGTTATAGCGGTCACTGTTCTTATAGTGGTCACTGTTCTTAGAGTGGTCACTGTTCTTATAGTGGTCACTGTTCTTATAGTGGTCACTGTTCTTATAGTGGTCACTGTTCTTATAGTGGTCACTGTTCTTATAGTGGTCACTGTTCTTAGAGTGGTCACTGTTCTTATAGTGGTCACTGTTGTTATAGCGGCCACTGTTGTTATAGCGGTCACTGTTCTTATAGTGGTCACTGTTCTTATAGCGGTCACTGTTCTTATAGCGGTCACTGTTCTTATAGTGGTCACTGTTCTTATAGCGGTCACTGTTCTTATAGCGGTCACTGTTCTTATAGTGGTCACTGTTCTTATAGCGGCCACTGTTGTTATAGCGGTCACTGCTGTTATAGCGGTCACTGTTCTTATAGTGGTCACTGTTGTTATAGTGGTCATTGTTGTTATAGCGGTCACTGTTCTTATAGTGGTCACTGTTCTTATAGCGGTCACTGTTCTTATAGTGGTCACTGTTGTTGCAGCGGTCACTGTTGTTATAGCAGTCACTGTTCTTATAGTGGTCACTGTTCTTATAGCGGCCACTGTTGTTATAGCGGTCACTGCTGTTATAGCGGTCACTGTTCTTATAGTGGTCACTGTTGTTATAGTGGTCATTGTTGTTATAGCGGTCACTGTTCTTATAGTGGTCACTGTTCTTATAGCGGTCACTGTTCTTATAGTGGTCACTGTTGTTACAGCGGTCACTGTTGTTATAGCAGTCACTGTCTTATAGTGGTCACTGTTCTTATAGCGGCCACTGTTGTTATAGCGGTCACTGCTGTTATAGCGGTCACTGTTCTTATAGTGGTCACTGTTGTTATAGTGGTCATTGTTGTTATAGCGGTCACTGTTCTTATAGTGGTCACTGTTCTTATAGCGGTCACTGTTCTTATAGTGGTCGCTGTTGTTACAGCGGTCACTGTTGTTATAGCAGTCACTGTTCTTATAGCGGCCACTGCTCCGTACTCCCAATCCACAAACAATAAAGTCCTGACTTTTTCCGATGCTAATTCTTGGCTTAGAAAAAGTTAAGCGGCTGTTCTGCGGAGACTGGAACAGTTTGAATATTATTTACATTCTAAATTGAAAAGAAATGAATAAGCATAGGGAGTGTGACAAGAGAATGAATAAACATGGGGAGTGTGACAAGGGAATGAATAAACATGGGGAGTGTGACAAGAGAATGAATAAACATGGGGAGTGTGACAAGGGAATGAATAAACATGGGGAGTGTGACAAGAGAATGAATAAACATGGGGAGTGTGACAAGGGAATGAATAAACATGGGGAGTGTGACAAGAGAATGAATAAACATGGGGAGTGTGACAAGGGAATGAATAAACATGGGGAGTGTGACAAGGGAATGAATAAACATGGGGAGTGTGACAAGGGAATGAATAAACATGGGGAGTTTGACAAGGGAATCTCTTTGCTATCAAAAGAGATTACTCTTCTGTCTTCGTTATTTTTGTGTACTTTGTCATCTTCAATGTTTTCTTTTTATGAGACAATCAGAATCATCTGAAATTGGAGGCTTGAGGTGAAAAGAGGAAGTGTTATCGTAAAATCTGAGGCAGTTTCGAAAATATTGAAATGAAGACGAAATAATAATACTGTGAAAGTGAAGGCTCGTAAAGTTGTATAGAATTGTACCACTCGTACTCTCTGTGTAAGATAGTCACCACAGTGTGGTATAGATTTGTACCACTTGTACTCTCTGTGTAAGATAATCTCCACAGTGTGGTATAGATTTGTACCACTCGTACTCTCTGTGTAAGATAATCTCCACAGTGTGGTATAGATTTGTACCACTCGTACTCTCTGTGTAAGATAATCTCCACAGTGTGGTATAGATTTGTACCACTCGTACTCTCTGTGTAAGATAATCTCCACAGTGTGGTATAGATTTGTACCACTTGTACCCACTGTGTAAGATAATCTCCACAGTGTGGTATAGATTTGTACCACTCGTACTCTCTGTGTAAGATAATCTCCACAGTGTGGTATAGATTTGTACCACTCGTACTCTCTGTGTAAGATAATCTCCACAGTGTGGTATAGATTTGTACCACTTGTACCCACTGTGTAAGATAATCTCCACAGTGTGGTATAGATTTGTACCACTCGTACTCTCTGTGTAAGATAATCACCTCAGTGTGGTATAGATTTGTACCACTCGTACTCTCTGTGTAAGATAATCACCACAGTGTGGTATAGATTTGTACCACTCGTACTCTCTGTGTAAGATAATCACCACAGTGTGGTATAGATTTGTACCACTCGTACTCTCTGTGTAAGATAATCACCACAGTGTGGTATAGATTTGTACCACTCGTACTCTCTGTGTAAGATAATCACCACAGTGTGGTATAGATTTGTACCACTCGTACTCTCTGTGTAAGATAATCACCACAGTGTGGTATAGATTTGTACCACTCGTACTCTCTGTGTAAGATAATCACCACAGTGTGGTATAGATTTGTACCACTCGTACTCTCTGTGTAAGATAATCACCACAGTGTGGTATAGATTTGTACCACTCGTACTCTCTGTGTAAGATAATCACCACAGTGTGGTATAGATTTGTACCACTCGTACTCTCTGTGTAAGATAATCACCACAGTGTGGTATAGATTTGTACCACTCGTACTCTCTGTGTAAGATAATCACCACAGTGTGGTATAGATTTGTACCACTTGTTCTCACTGTGTAAGATAATCATGGCCAAGTGACGTATTTTTCGTGTCCCTGGATTCAATTAGAATTTCTTCCTCCCTGGAATATCAAAGACCTAAAAATTAGGCGATGTGAAAAGAAGAAATGTGATGTGGCGTAATTTAATCACACGCCTCATCACTAGGGTGTGGAGTCTGCGTGTGGAGATGTGGCATAATAAATCACACGCCTCATCACTAGGGTGTAGAGTCTGCGTGTGGAGATGTGGCGTAATTTAATCACACGCCTCATCACTAGGGTGTGGAGTCTGCGTGTGGAGATGTGGCGTAATTTAATCACACGCCTCCTCTCTAGGGTGTGGAGTCTGCGTGTGAAAGTGTGGCGTAATTTAATCACACACTAATCAAAGATAATCAAAATACAACTAATTAAATAAACTTGCATAAATATCAAACAAATCCTGCCTATTTTCATATTAAATCTATTCATATCGAACTTATCTTGTAACGAGTATTGTTCCCAAATCCTTTAGTTTAGCAATATGATCAGCTAGAGCATCCAAATGTTATAACCAGAAGGACCCTCAAACTGTTGCTAACTATTGCCAGTTAAACGATTATATAATTTCATTATATTTCTAACTCACTCATTTGTTGAGAAGGGTAAACTAATTTATATATTCTTAGTCGTAAGTTGTAAAATAAGGAATTCATTCAGACTTTAAAACAGGTTACAAAAGAGATACAATCGTCACAAGTGAAAATGCATTCATTGTGAACGAGAGCTGAAAATACTACAAAATACTCACTACCCCCAATGCATTTGAATGCTATGATGCACAGGAAAAGATGCATTGCAATTTATGTTCACATCAAAAACACGGCTACTAAAATAAACAAATAAAGTCTTAATAACCTTACTGGCTGGAAATGCTTTCACTCAAGTGTAGATAGAAAGATTTCAGACGTAGGAATAAAAGTACCATTGCCAATTAGTTCGGCAGAGGCGTAAGGTTTTACTGAGAGTAGACAATTACGTTCTCTGTGTACCTTTGATGAGAAAAGTAAATAACTGCTGCCTACTGAACTAGAACTAAAATATTAAAAACTAGCCGGACTTGAGGTGGAAAGTACACCGAATTGGGAAATCAACAAATAGGTTTATGACAATGCAGCATAAAAACGCCCAATCTAAAAGTACACACAAAACACATACGTTTATTTAAGGAAGAAGCACCTTGTTCATGTCCACCAGAGGCATTAAATGTCCTTGTTCATGTCCACCAGAGGCATTAAATGTCCTTGTTCATGTCCACCAGAGGCATTAAATGTCCTTATTCACGTCCACCAGAGGCATTAAATGTCCTTATTCACGTCCACCAGAGGCATTAAATGTCCTTATTCATGTCCACACTTCACGCTGTGTTCGCCTGGAACAAAAGTGCTTCTAGAACCCCAGTTTCTCTGCTTGTATCGCTGGGCACAGCTCTACTATCCCAGAGACAGAGGAAACAACAATACCTTTTGAAGTACGCTTGCATACCCATAAGATTTAGTGCATAATAACTGAAAATAAGCCATTAGTCAGACAATATCAGATTTAGCCCTGAATGCATATACGCCTTTATGTACCGTTTATGCACAAAATGCAACTATGCATATTCGAAAAACTAGAGGTGATGAGTAAAAACGTATTTCAAATTTGAATTCACACCCCAAATTAGGTAAAACGGGAATATTTCTGTTCGCCTAAATTTCTTTGTAAACCATTGTGATAATATATAGTTTGTATTCTGCGCAATTTACCGATTTGAAAAATCTAGAGATTAAGCTGCGCGTTTTAAAACCACTTTATTCTCCTGATGTCGAGCAAGCTTTAATATCTAAATTTCATTTTAATTAATTAACAGGCATTAAATTTAACTAATTAATAGGCATTAAATTTAACTAATTAATAGGCATTAATTAACTAATTAATAGGCATTAAATTTAAC
The DNA here is from genome assembly GCA_947561585.1 of Caprella mutica. Taxonomy (NCBI): domain Eukaryota; kingdom Metazoa; phylum Arthropoda; class Malacostraca; order Amphipoda; family Caprellidae; genus Caprella; species Caprella mutica. Next base: position 117,972 of record CANNZV010001926.1, read on the forward strand.
TAATTAATAGGCATTAAATTTAACTAATTAATAGGCATTAAATTTAACTAATTAATAGGCATTAAATTTAACTAATTAATAGGCATTAAATTTAACTAATTAATAGGCATTAAATTTAACTAATTAATAGGCATTAAATTTAACTAATTAACAGGCATTAAATTTAACTAATCAATAGGCATTAATTAACTAATTAATAGGCATTAATTAACTAATCAATACACATTAAATTTAACTAATCAACAGGCATTAAATTTAACTAATCAATAGGCATTAATTAACTAATTAATAGGCATTAATTAACTAATCAATACACATTAAATTTAACTAATCAATAGACATTAAATTTAACTAATCAATAGGCATTAATTAACTAATTAATAGGCATTAATTAACTAATCAATACACATTAAATTTAACTAATCAACAGGCATTAAATTTAACTAATCAATAGGCATTAATTAACTAATTAATAGGCATTAATTAACTAATCAATACACATTAAATTTAACTAATCAATAGACATTAAATTTAACTAATCAATAGGCATTAAATTTAACTAATCAATAGGCATTAAATATAACTAATCAATAGGCATTAAATTTAACTAATCAATAGGCATTAAATTTAACTAATCAATAGGCATTAAATTTAACTAATTAATAGGCATTAAATTTAACTAATTAATAGGCATTAAATTTAACTAATCAATAGGCATTAAATATAACTAATCAATAGGCATTAAATTTAACTAATCAATAGGCATTAAATTTAACTAATCAATAGACATTAAATTTAACTAATCAATACACATTAAATTTAACTAATCAACAGGCATTAAATTTAACTAATCAATAGGCATTAATTAACTAATCAATAGGCATTAAATATAACTAATCAATAGGCATTAAATTTAACTAATCAATAGGCATTAAATTTAACTAATCAATAGGCATTAAATTTAACTAATCAATAGGCATTAAATTTAACTAATCAATAGGCATTAAATTTAACTAATCAATAGGCATTAATTAACTAATCAATAGGCATTAAATATAACTAATCAATAGGCATTAAATTTAACTAATCAATAGGCATTAAATTTAACTAATCAATAGGCATTAATTAACTAATCAATAGGCATTAAATATAACTAATCAATAGGCATTAAATTTAACTAATCAATAGGCATTAAATTTAACTAATCAATAGGCATTAAATTTAACTAATTAATAGGCATTAAATTTAACTAATTAATAGGCATTAAATTTAACTAATCAATAGGCATTAAATTTAACTAATTAATAGGCATTAAATTTAACTAATTAATAGGCATTAAATTTAACTAATCAATAGACATTTCAAACCTCCTCTGTTTCTTTATTATAATTTTCTTACGTCTCAACTTTATTCATAAATATTTAAAAACTTTCAATCTAAAATTGATGAACTCAAGAAAGCATTCATTAATAATCATCAGGACATTTCATAGGTATTTTCACCATAGTGTCCTATGACAGTTACTACTTACTGTATTTATATTCTACGCAATGTATAAAATATGCAAAGAATTATTCAAATGGAGCTTGCCTTTCATTTTCCATTTCAATGTGATTTCACTCCAGTATTTTCTTATGTTATTCGCCCTATAAACACCTGCAGTAAATATCACCACACGTGGCATTTTCCCCAAAGTTATTTTAAATCTAACGTAATTACCAATTTTATGGAATGATTATCATAACTGCTGCGTCAGCGAAAAGATCCGCGTGATTTATCAAAGACCAATCGTGGTGAAATATTTGGTATGTTGCGTGACAATCTCCTCCGAATTACGGGACGAGTTACTTCACAGTGGGATAATATTTCTAGTTTGTATTTTTTAGGTATAATGTATGCAAAAAATGGTGTAAGATTGTGAAATTAAATATAAATTACTAACTATACAATTTTCATTATGAAAATTGCTGCAGTATACAGGATGAAAACAATCATATTAATATGTTCTTCAACCTTTAGTCGTACATAGGTTGCGATATATTTTCATGGATGTTATCAGGTATTTGCTTAACCAAGTAGTATATATTTTACCATATCTGAGAATGAGTGTTTGAGAATTTGGGGAATTTGTTTAGCTAGAGAGTGAGAGTGTTTTACATACTCCATAGCTGTGGTATTTGTTTAGCTAGAGAGTGAGAGTGTTTTACATACTCCATAGCTGTGGTATTTGTTTGCAAGAGAGTGAGAGTGTTTTACATACTCCATAGCTGTGGTATTTGTTTAGCTAGAGAGTGAGAGTGTTTTACATACTCCATAGCTGTGGTATTTGTTTGCAAGAGAGTGAGAGTGTTTTACATACTCCATAGCTGTGGTATTTGTTTAGCTAGAGAGTGAGAGTGTTTTAAATACTCCATAGCTGTGGTATTTGTTTAGCTAGAGAGTGAGAGTGTTTTACATACTCTATAGCTGTGGTATTTGTTTAGCTAGAGAGTGAGAGTGTTTTACATACTCCATAGCTGTGGTATTTGTTTAGCTAGAGAGTGAGAGTGTTTTAAATACTCCATAGCTGTGGTATTTGTTTAGCAAGAGAGTGAGAGTGTTTTAAATACTCCATAGCTGTGGTATTTGTTTAGCAAGAGAGTGAGAGTGTTTTACATACTCCATAGCTGTGGTATTTGTTTAACTAGAGAGTGAGAGTGTTTTACATACTCCATAGCTGTGGTATTTGTTTAGCAAGAGAGTGAGAGTGTTTTACATACTCCATAGCTGTGGTATTTGTTTAGCTAGAGAGTGAGAGTGTTTTAAATACTCCATAGCTGTGGTATTTGTTTAGCTAGAGAGTGAGAGTGTTTTACATACTCCATAGCTGTGGTATTTGTTTAGCAAGAGAGTGAGAGTGTTTTACATACTCCATAGCTGTGGTATTTGTTTAGCTAGAGAGTGAGAGTGTTTTAAATACTCCATAGCTGTGGTATTTGTTTAGCTAGAGAGTGAGAGTGTTTTACATACTCCATAGCTGTGGTATTTGTTTAGCTAGAGAGTGAGAGTGTTTTACATACTCCATAGCTGTGGTATTTGTTTAGCTAGAGAGTGAGAGTGTTTTACATACTCCATAGCTGTGGTATTTGTTTAGCTAGAGAGTGAGAGTGTTTTACATACTCCATAGCTGTGGTATTTGTTTAGCTAGAGAGTGAGAGTGTTTTTACATACTCCAGCTGTGGTATTTGTTTAGCTAGAGAGTGAGAGTGTTTTACATACTCCATAGCTGTGGTATTTGTTTAGCAAGAGAGTGAGAGTGTTTTACATACTCCATAGCTGTGGTATTTGTTCAGCAAGAGAGTGAGAGTGTTTTACATACTCCATAGCTGTGGTATTTGTTTAGCTAGAGAGTGAGAGTGTTTTACATACTCCATAGCTGTGGTATTTGTTTAACTAGAGAGTGAGAGTGTTTTACATACTCCATAGCTGTGGTATTTGTTTAGCTAGAGAGTGAGAGTGTTTTACATACTCCATAGCTGTGGTATTTGTTTAGCTAGAGAGTGAGAGTGTTTTACATACTCCATAGCTGTGGTATTTGTTTAGCAAGAGAGTGAGAGTGTTTTACATACTCCATAGCTGTGGTATTTGTTTAGCTAGAGAGTGAGAGTGTTTTACATACTCCATAGCTGTGGTATTTGTTTAGCTAGAGAGTGAGAGTGTTTTACATACTCCATAGCTGTGGTATTTGTTTAACTAGAGAGTGAGAGTGTTTTACATACTCCATAGCTGTGGTATTTGTTTAGCTAGAGAGTGAGAGTGTTTTACATACTCCATAGCTGTGGTATTTGTTTAGCTAGAGAGTGAGAGTGTTTTACATACTCCATAGCTGTGGTATTTGTTTAGCTAGAGAGTGAGAGTGTTTTACATACTCCATAGCTGTGGTATTTGTTTAGCTAGAGAGTGAGAGTGTTTTACATACTCCATAGCTGTGGTATTTGTTTAGCTAGAGAGTGAGAGTGTTTTACATACTCCATAGCTGTGGTATTTGTTTAGCTAGAGAGTGAGAGTGTTTTACATACTCTATAGCTGTGGTATTTGTATAGCAAGAGAGTGAGAGTGTTTTACATACTCCATAGCTGTGGTATTTGTTTAGCTAGAGAGTGAGAGTGTTTTACATACTCCATACCTGTGGTATTTGTTTAACTAGAGAGTGAGAGTGTTTTACATACTCCATAGCTGTGGTATTTGTTTAACTAGAGAGTGAGAGTGTTTTACATACTCCATAGCTGTGGTATTTGTTTAGCTAGAGAGTGAGAGTGTTTTACATACTCTATAGCTGTGGTATTTGTTTAGCTAGAGAGTGAGAGTGTTTTACATACTCCATAGCTGTGGTATTTGTTTAACTAGAGAGTGAGAGTGTTTTACATACTCCATAGCTGTGGTATTTGTTTAGCAAGAGAGTGAGAGTGTTTTACATACTCCATAGCTGTGGTATTTGTTTAGCTAGAGAGTGAGAGTGTTTTACATACTCCATAGCTGTGGTATTTGTTTAGCTAGAGAGTGAGAGTGTTTTACATACTCTATAGCTGTGTTATTTGTTTAGCTAGAGAGTGAGAGTGTTTTACATACTCTATAGCTGTGGTATTTGTTTAGCTAGAGAGTGAGAGTGTTTTACATACTCCATAGCTGTGGTATTTGTTTAACTAGAGAGTGAGAGTGTTTTACATACTCCATAGCTGTGGTATTTGTTTAGCTAGAGAGTGAGAGTGTTTTACATACTCAGGGCGTGAGAGTTTTTCTCCGCAGTCATCTGTATTCAAAGAATCCTTTCCTTTCTATGAATATTTCATGGCAACCAAAAGCATTTCTTGTTAGACAAAATTCACCAAAAAGCATACATTGCGTTGCTCAAAATCCGACCTCATTTTTATACAGCAAAGCAAATCATATTCACTATTTACTAAAATAAACTGAGGCCAATCGAATAAATTGATTTCTATTCTTGAACTTTGTAAATTCATCTGAATAAAAAACTTTGAACTCTTGGAAATTCATTATTCCATTGTTTTCAGTTATTTCATTTATGAAGAATAAATCGTCCCGAATTTCTTCTGAATTAATTTTTTCATTCATTATTTTAAACGTTGAATTACTATGTATAAATATATAAAATTTACTACTCCTAAAAACGTGCCAACATCTTACATCTTATTTTCCTGTTCCCAATCAATCTTATTTGCCTTCTATAACTAAATGGTTTATTATGAAGAAGTCCAATATGCTGAGTTAAAATAGAAATTTAATTGGAATTAGGAATTAATTTTGAGAAGAGAAATTCCCGATCCAATTTCTACTTAGCGATAAATAATTTGTTCGTGAGGAAGTTCTTTTGGATCCTAATCTATCGGGTAATTATCGTAGCGATGGAACTAAAAAATCCATCAGTTTCTTTTGTAGGAAATCGATAAGAAAGTAGAAACACCTAGGAATTAAATTCGCTCATCTGGTGATGATTTATAGGTCTCAAATAGTAATAGGAGTACCTATTTACAAAACAAGAGTACCTATCTACAAAACAAGAGTACCTATCTACCATACCAAGAGTACCTATCTACCACAACAAGAGTACCTATCTACCATACCAAGAGTACCTATCTACCAAAACAAGAGTACCTATCTACACAACAAGAGTACCTATCTACCACACCAAGAGTACCTATCTACCACAACAAGAGTACCTGTCTACCACAACAAGAGTACCTATCTACCAAAACAAGAGTACCTATCTACCAAAACAAGAGTACCTATCAACCACAACAAGAGTACCTATCTACACAACAAGAGTACCTATCTACCAAAACAAGAGTACCTATCTACCAAAACAAGAGTACCTATCAACCACAACAAGAGTACCTATCTACACAACAAGAGTACCTATCTACCACAACAAGAGTACCTATCTACCACACCAAGAGTACCTATCTACCACAACAAGAGTACTTATCTACCACAACAAGAGTACCTATCTACACAACAAGAGTACCTATCAACCACACCAAGAGTACCTATCTACCACAACAAGAGTACCTATCTACCACAACAAGAGTACCTATCTACCAAAACAAGAGTACCTATCTACCACAACAAGAGTACCTATCTACCACAACAAGAGTACCTATCTACCACAACAAGAGTACCTATCTACCACAACAAGAGTACCTATCTACTACAACAAGAGTACCTATCTACCACACCAAGAGTACCTATCTACCACAACAAGAGTACCTATCTACCACAACAAGAGTACCTATCTATCACAACAAGAGTACCTATCTACAAAAACAAGAGTACCTATCTACCACAACAAGAGTACCTATCTACCACAACAAGAGTACCTATCTACCACACCAAGAGTACCTATCTACCACAACAAGAGTACCTATCTACCACAATAAGAGTACCTATCTACCACAACAAGAGTACCTATCTACCACAACAAGAGTACCTATCTACCACAACAAGAGTACCTATCTACCAAAACAAGAGTACCTATCTACCACAACAAGAGTACCTATCTACCACAACAAGAGTACCTATCTACCACACTAAGAGTACCTATCTACCAAAACAAGAGTACCTATCTACCACACCAAGAGTACCTATCTACCACAACAAGAGTACCTATCTACCACAACAAGAGTACCTATCTACCACAACAAGAGTACCTATCTACCACAACAAGAGTACCTATCTACCACAACAAGAGTACCTATCTACCACAACAAGAGTACCTATCTACCACAACAAGAGTACCTATCTACCACAACAAGAGTACCTATCAACCACACCAAGAGTACCTATCTACCACAACAAGAGTACCTATCTACCACAACAAGAGTACCTATCTACCACAACAAGAGTACCTATCTACCACAACAAGAGTACCTATCTACCACACCAAGAGTACCTATCTACCAAAACAAGAGTACCTATCTACCACACCAAGAGTACCTATCTACCACAACAAGAGTACCTATCTACCACAACAAGAGTACCTATCTACCACAACAAGAGTACCTATCTACCACAACAAGAGTACCTATCTACCACAACAAGAGTACCTATCTACCACAACAAGAGTACCTATCTACCACAACAAGAGTACCTATCTACCACAACAAGAGTACCTATCTACCACACCAAGAGTACCTATCTACCACAACAAGAGTACCTATCTACCACAACAAGAGTACCTATCTACCACACCAAGAGTACCTATCTACACAATAAGAGTACTTATCTACCACAACAAGAGTACCTATCTACCACAACAAGAGTACCTATCTACCACAACAAGAGTACCTATCTACCACACCAAGAGTACCTATCTACACAATAAGAGTACCTATCTACCACACCAAGAGTACCTATCTACACAATAAGAGTACCTATCTACCACAACAAGAGTACCTATCTACACAATAAGAGTACCTATCTACCACAACAAGAGTACCTATCTACCACAACAAGAGTACCTATCTACACAATAAGAGTACCTATCTACCACAACAAGAGTACCTATCTACACAATAAGAGTACCTATCTACCACAACAAGAGTACCTATCTACCACAACAAGAGTACCTATCTACACAATAAGAGTACTTATCTACCACAACAAGAGTACCTATCTACCACAACAAGAGTACCTATCTACACAATAAGAGTACCTATCTACCACAACAAGAGTACCTATCTACACAATAAGAGTACCTATCTACCACAACAAGAGTACCTATCTACACAATAAGAGTACCTATCTACACAATAAGAGTACCTATCTACACAATAAGAGTACCTATCTACCACAACAAGAGTACCTATCTACCACAACAAGAGTACTTATCTACCACAACAAGAGTACCTATCTACCAAAACAAGAGTACCTATCTACCACAACAAGAGTACTTATCTACCACAACAAGAGTACCTATCTACCAAAACAAGAGTACCTATCTACCACAACAAGAGTACCTATCTACACAATAAGAGTACCTATCTACCACAACAAGAGTACCTATCTACACAATAAGAGTACCTATCTACACAATAAGAGTACCTATCTACACAATAAGAGTACCTATCTACCACAACAAGAGTACCTATCTACCACAACAAGAGTGCCTATCTACCATAGTACACAGGTTTACTGTTGTGTATATTTTATGTACATCCGAAATGTTTCACCGTATATCATTGATCCCCCCTGAAGTTTTGTGCTGGATTCGTTGATTTGATTGACAAGGGGTTGTTTATTTCTTTATCTTGAATAATAGCACAAGCGGTAGAGTATTAGTTAAATGGTTACAGTAGATGTTAATATAAAGAATCACCAGAGATGGCCTTAGTAAATTCACTAACCAATTCTGTTCACAATCATAAGGCTTTATGTTCTCTAAATATCTCACCAAACTTATCTAACGATCTAACTCTCAATCCACAGTTTGGGTGTTCCAACTTATTCACATAGGCCTCAGCCAACCACAAGAATTCTAGAAGTTTAAGTTTTACGTGACTATCATAAAAACTTCATTAAATAAAGTAAAAAGATCAAATTAATAATTGTAACTTTTCTCATTTGTTTATTTTACAGCTTATTTTAACACAGAGCGCACCTGGCGATTAATCTCTGAAGAAAGTAGATACCAGAAACCTCAATTTCCTGGGGGAAAGTATTCAAACGAGGAAATTTGATGATATTGGAGAAGGGGACAATTTATACCCTTCCAATGAAGGGATGGGATAATATATACCCTTCGAGTGAAGGGATGAAATCTTCATTCAAATTCTTTGGGGCGAGAAGATAGCGAACCATCAGTCACAGTGACGCTCATAATAAGGTCACAGTAGAGTCATGTCACTGTAGAGTCATGTCACTGTAGAGTCATGTCACTGTAGAGTCATGTCACTGAAGAGTCATGTCACTGAAGAGTCATGTCACTGTAGAGTCATGTCACTGTAGAGTCATGTCACTGTAGAGTGTCATGTCACTGTAGAGTGTCATGTCACTGTAGAGTGTCATGTTACTGTAGAGTGTCATGTCACTGTAGAGTGTCATGTCACTGTAGAGTCATGTCACTGTAGAGTGTCATGTCACTGTAGAGTCATGTCACTGTAGAGTCATGTCACTGTAGAGTCATGTCACTGTAGAGTCATGTCACTGTAGAGCCATGTCACTGTAGAGTGTCATGTCACTGTAGAGTCATGTCACTGTAGAGTGTCATGTCACTGTAGAGTCATGTCACTGTAGAGTCATGTCACTGTAGAGTCATGTCACTGTAGAGTCATGTCACTGTAGAGTGCCATGTCACTGTAGAGTCATGTCACTGTAGAGTGTCATGTCACTGTAGAGTCATGTCACTGTAGAGTCATGTCACTGTAGAGTGTCATGTCACTGTAGAGTCATGTCACTGTAGAGTCATGTCACTGTAGAGTCATGTCACTGTAGAGTCATGTCACTGTAGAGTCATGTTACTGTAGAGTGTCATGTCACTGTAGAGTGTCATGTCACTGTAGAGTCATGTCACTGTAGAGTTATGTCACTGTAGAGTGTCATGTCACTGTAGAGTCATGTCACTGTAGAGTCATGTCACTGTAGAGTCATGTCACTGTAGAGTCATGTCACTGTAGAGTGTCATGTCACTGTAGAGTCATGTCACTGTAGAGTCATGTCACTGTAGAGTGTCATGTCACTGTAGAGTCATGTCACTGTAGAGTCATGTCACTGTAGAGTCATGTCACTGTAGAGTCATGTCACTGTAGAGTGTCATGTCACTGTAGTGTCATGTCACTGTAGAGTCATGTCACTGTAGAGTCATGTCACTGTAGAGTCATGTCACTGTAGAGTCATGTCACTGTAGAGTCATGTCACTGTAGAGTCATGTTACTGTAGAGTGTCATGTCACTGTAGAGTGTCATGTCACTGTAGAGTCATGTCACTGTAGAGTTATGTCACTGTAGAGTGTCATGTCACTGTAGAGTCATGTCACTGTAGAGTCATGTCACTGTAGAGTCATGTCACTGTAGAGTCATGTCACTGTAGAGTGTCATGTCACTGTAGAGTCATGTCACTGTAGAGTCATGTCACTGTAGAGTGTCATGTCACTGTAGAGTCATGTCACTGTAGAGTCATGTCACTGTAGAGTCATGTCACTGTAGAGTCATGTCACTGTAGAGTGTCATGTCACTGTAGTGTCATGTCACTGTAGAGTCATGTCACTGTAGAGTCATGTCACTGTAGAGTCATGTCACTGTAGAGTCATGTCACTGTAGAGTGTCATGTCACTGTAGTGTCATGTCACTGTAGAGTCATGTCACTTTAGAGTCATGTCACTGTAGAGTCATGTCACTGTAGAGTCATGTCACTGTAGAGTCATGTCACTGTAGAGTCATGTCACTGTAGAGTCATGTCACTGTAGAGTCATGTCACTTTAGAGTCATGTCACTGTAGAGTGTCATGTCACTGTAGAGTCATGTCACTGTAGAGTCATGTCACTGTAGAGTCATGTCACGGTAGAGTCATGTCACTGTAGAGTCATGTCACTGTAGAGTCTTGTCACTGTAGAGTCAGGAGGTTCATTTACAGTTACATTAAACTATAGTTACTAACACATAATTTAGTGAAGAAGCACAATTTTAACTTTACATTAAATTATTCTCAATTTAGATTAATTAATCTATTAATTTATCAACTTTTTAATTATTGTCAGATTAGCAAAGAATAAAAATAAGAATAAAAATAAAAATAAAAATAAGAATAAAAGACTTGAACATTCAACTTTTTTTATATTTTCACAGAGTAAATCAAATATTAGTTTCAATTACTGTAGACTTATTGCTATCTTTTGAAGTTTGGACTCTCGTATTTGGATGTTTTTAATTTAATTAAATGAATTAATTAAAATAATCCAAAGCATTTAAAACTGAGAGTTTGAATCCAATAAATATTTTGTAGCCTAATTTTACCTAATCTAAAAAAGGAATATTGCGGTAATTAGAATTAAATAGTTGATTTACTCATGAAAATACCAAACTTCTTTAAAATTTGACATTTCTTTTGATTATTTCCAATAAACAGTTAAAATCTAAAGAAATTAGCCGAGTGTACATAATGTATTCTTATTTTAATTCCTTTGATTTTTGGAACAGTTGAACGTTTGAATACAGGTAAGTCTTTAAAAAGAAACCATTGAGAGTTCATATGCTTTAAATTGGCAGTGTTTCCCTCTCACCAAAAAGTCACTAATTGTTGTTAGCTGCCATCCTTACCATTAAGTACAACTGAGGCAGTAGAAATGAAGCACTTTACTCTATTGCTTCTCTTGATGCTAAAGCGAAGGATTTTATTGCTTTGATAAATGTTTTTACTGTTAGACACAGACAGCATTTAATTACCCATTCAATGTCTTGATTTAAATACACCCCACCGAAAGTCCTCGTCTATATTTTCAAAGTCTATTACTTTTCGAACTGTTTAATAAATGATGAATATTTGTTATAAAAAATATATCTCGCCCGTAATAATTATTCTGAAAATATTCGCTGCCATGGTTGCCATTAGGTATTTATCTTTTAGTTTCGGAATATCAATGTTGCTCATTATTCTGTGTATTAATTAACTAATGCTGTCGGTGGAGATTACACAATATACCTCGGTGAGAGTTATACTGAGGGAGTATAATGAACTATACTGAGGGAGTATAATGATACAGTATAATGAAATATAATGAAGTATATTGAATCCCAGAGGAAATCACCGGAACTGCTTCTTCATCTCATCCGAAGCTTTTCTTTGGCTATAACTATAGTCCTGATTTATAGCTCTTATGCTATAGTGTTATTTTGACCATGAAAATAAAGTTAAATAGCTTCTATTGTACTAACGCTATTGTTTACTATAGAGCCTATTTTGATTATAAATGAAGAGATGAAACTAGTGAACTAGACTTTAAAAACTTTATCAAATCTTCTTTTACATCGAAGATAAAGCACTAAAAATATTTTATTTCATTATAACTAAACATGAATGAGTTATTTAAATTAGTATGCCAAACCATTCCCTTTTTCTTAATCTGTCACATGGAAGTTCTCAGGTAATTATTACAGGTGAATGAAAGTGCGTAAGAAAAAGGCTATGAATCAGATCTCACTGCAGAGAGTCTGCACTCTAATTATTTTCCAGTAATTTCAGTTGCAGTGGAAAAAAAGCTTATTTGAATTATAAATGATTTAGAGCGACAAAAGCTTAGTATGACAACACAAAAAGTTAATGAAATGTTAAATTTTCTTTTCATAATGTGTAATTGTTTAAATTTCAAAATAACATGTTTATAACATTACGAATTATTGTTCCTTTTTTGTATTTTCTTTGTGCTTTTTATTGTTTTTTGTATTTAAGTTTTGTTTTGGTTTCTTTAGTTTTGTTAATTTGTAGTGAAACATAAAATGCGTAGAAATGAAGGAATATGATTTAATTTTCTGTTTATATACACTACATTACTATATTAGTTCAACACAATAACCGCTGCCTTTAGTGTTGCTCAAGTTCTATGAATAATAAGCAGACATTAACTATTTACATATAAACATGACTCTTTGCAATGATGTGGTTCGTTCTGTAGTAATTTAACAAAGTTTAGAAAATAACTTTTGTTTCACACTCTCCTATAATGAAGACTGTTTTTCCGACTACTTTTCAAAACTATCAGAGCTAATTTTTCTCTTGCGATTCTTTTGGTTGTGACTAAGAGTCCTGTCTCCAGCTGTGACATCAGTGTGGAAGAAGCAGGTACATTTCGAGGGGATATTAACACATGGAATATCTGGTAACATTTTGTCACTCCTAATTGGTTGCCTCTGGAAAAGTACTTTGATTGTTGTTACGGGAACTTGCGAGTTATTGAATGCTTCCACATTTCGAACATATAAGAAAAATATATAAAAATAAATACTTGTTATTATATTTATTATATAGTTTTTTCTTATATGATCGAAAATGTGGAACAGTCCGATAACTTGAAACTTACCCTATTAGATTTATTTATTGATGATAGCCATTTCAATTCTTTTGATTTTTTTTTCCAATTTATTTTGTTGCTTGGTCAATTTATAACTTTTATAATATTATTAAATAATTCGTAATTAAAAAAGGAGGACATGTTAGTAGGAGCAGGAGAGACAACATTCCCATTGCCACCGAGTGATAAACAGTTACAATTAAAATGCAACGTCATTTAGAAATAGTATTTGTGTGATGTGGTAGACGTTTTCTTTTAGTAAGAAAAATTACCTGGGAAATTGTTAGACTATTTCCTATGAAATTAGACTGAAGTTTAACCCTCACTACATTTGCCACTGCTTCAGCTTGTGGTGAAGTGAAGAGAAACATACAATGTACTAACTTTGCTATCATTTAATTCTGCTCATTTCTCATATAGTTATTTAGTTTACATTGCATTAGGAAGAAGGAGTAAAAAGTTATAACTTTTCTGTAACTTGAAGCTGCATTTTCATCATTTGGAAAAATGCAAAGGAAAATAAAAAACACTTATGAATTATTTTCCTTTTCCTTTACTTTGTTTTGGCAATATTATTATAATAGTAGAAATGATAACAATTGCATCTGTACTATTTATCAATAAACTGTGTAAATGGTGTTCATTAGAGTATTAAAGATAAAATTGATTTAATTGATCACTTATGAATCTAATTAATAAAATGTTTAATCACTTATGAATCTAATTAATAAGAAAGTTCAATTTCTTTTTTATCGTTACATAATTTCAATGTTTATCCACTTATTGAAATGCCAGAACAACTAAATGAACTGAATATCTCAAACTCTATCATTACCAATATAATAACCTACTCATATACAACTAATTACTCACAATTGTGTAAGTACCTATTGCTTATTGTGTAAGTACCTATTGCTTATTGTGTAAGTACCTATTGCTTATTGTGCAAGTACCTATTGCTTATTGTGCAAGTACCTATTGCTTATTGTGCAAGTACCTATTGCTTATTGTGCAAGTACCTATTGCTTATTGTGTAAGTACCTATTGCTTATTGTGTAAGTACCTATTGCTTATTGTGTAAGTACCTATTGCTTATTGTGTAAGTACCTATTGCTTATTGTGTAAGTACCTATTGCTTATTGTGTAAGTACCTATTGCTTATTGTGCAAGTACCTATTGCTTATTGTGTAAGTACCTATTGCTTATTGTGTAAGTACCTATTGCTTATTGTGTAAGTACCTATTGCTTATTGTGTAAGTACCTATTGCTTATTGTGTAAGTACCTATTGCTTATTGTGTAAGTACCTATTGCTTATTGTGTAAGTACCTATTGCTTATTGTGTAAGTACCTATTGCTTATTGTGTAAGTACCTATTGCTTATTGTGTAAGTACCTATTGCTTATTGTGTAAGTACCTATTGCTTATTGTGTAAGTACCTATTGCTTATTGTGTAAGTACCTATTGCTTATTGTGTAAGTACCTATTGCTTATTGTGTAAGTACCTATTGCTTATTGTGTAAGTACCTATTGCTTATTGTGTACCTATTGCTTATTGTGTAAGTACCTATTGCTTATTGTGTAAGTACCTATTGCTTATTGTGTAAGTACCTATTGCTTATTGTGTACCTATTGCTTATTGTGTAAGTACCTATTGCTTATTGTGTAAGTACCTATTGCTTATTGTGTAAGTACCTATTGCTTATTGTGTAAGTACCTATTGCTTATTGTGTAAGTACCTATTGCTTATTGTGTACCTATTGCTTATTGTGTAAGTACCTATTGCTTATTGTGTACCTATTGCTTATTGTGTAAGTACCTATTGCTTATTGTGTACCTATTGCTTATTGTGTAAGTACCTATTGCTTATTGTGTAAGTACCTATTGCTTATTGTGTAAGTACCTATTGCTTATTAACTTTAGAACCGAGATTTAATGATTCATATTGTTTTAACATCTTAACACAAACATCAACAGTTACTTTATGTCAAAGTTTCAACTTCTCAGTTTTAACGGTTTTCACGCCACAACTGTGCGCAGTGATACCCCAGATAATTTAGAGGTAGAGGGGTATCACTGCGCATCATTAATAACAATATTTACATGTAAATAAATATAAAAATAATAAGCTTTTAGCATTTAATAAAGGCATAAATATTAAATGTGGAGGTATTTTATTATAATATTGATTAACAATAAACTTACAATCGTAGTAACTATATGCTACTTGATGTGGGGGGGGGGGGGGGGGGTAAGATAGGGAAAAGGGGTATTTTTGTGGTGGGTGAGTGGTTATTAAATTGAGTTTTGATTATCAATAAAAGTAGTTAACAAGTTACATAAAATTTTAAGTGTTAAATTTGTTGCAGATTCATAAAATATGTATTTAGAAGGTAAGGGACAATTAGATTGAGGAAGGGCATTTAGATAGGGAAACACAGACATTTGGATGGGAACATGAGGATTTAGATGGGGGAGAAGGAAAGTAGATGAGGGAGAGAGGGATTTAAATGGGAGAGAGGAGAATTCAGATAGAAAAGACTGGGATTTAGATGGGAAAAGAGGGGGATTTAGATGGGAGGAGAGGGATATTTAGATGGGTGAAGAAGGGGGTTTAGATAGGGGGTGGAGGGGGATTAAAATGGGTAAAGGAGAGATTCAGGGG
Organism: Caprella mutica; assembly: GCA_947561585.1. Taxonomy (NCBI): domain Eukaryota; kingdom Metazoa; phylum Arthropoda; class Malacostraca; order Amphipoda; family Caprellidae; genus Caprella; species Caprella mutica. Next base: position 133,689 of record CANNZV010001926.1, read on the forward strand.
GGGGGGAGAGGAGTGTTGTATTTATGCAATGCGTAGTAATACCCTTTCATGTGCGCACTGATACCCCTATACACTCACTAAAAGTTGAGCACGGAAAATTGCCAATAAGTATTTTATTTATTATTTTGAAACTGGTTGAAAACCATCTTCATTCATTATCATTTCATCACGAAAAAAGGAGATTATCTAGTCCATTTAGTTTTTGAGTGAATACAGAGTTTGCGGGATTATGCGCAGTGATACCCCGTCCGACCCTACCTATTCATTGGAGTCGGGAAAACTGCCAGGCGGAAAACTGCTGAAGCGAAAAACTGCCATGCAAAACACTGCCAGGCGGAAAAGTGCCAGTCTCTTAATGGGAATTTATGTATTTTTTACTTTTAAGAAATGTTATTTAGTTATAAACACATTCAAAGAAAATTTTAATTTAAAAAAATGGCGTTAGCCTTGTGCTAAGAGGTTTGGGATATTCATTTTTACAGTTATAACAATATAGATATTGGATTACTTAATATTCAAAGGAAAATAATATTTCAACAATGCTACCTTGTTAAACACACAGTGAACCAAACTCCAGTACACATAAGGAAGTTATAATTACCATTTTATTCTTATTTACTGTGTCATGCACATTTTAAAAACTTGTTAAGTTACGTACAGTAGCGAGCATAAGTTAAGGGACAGAGAAACAAATTCAACATTTTTGTTTATAGCAAAGAAACTAGTCAACGAAAATACGTAAAACCTAACAACAATGAAGTTACACATACTGTGAGTGTTTGCTAGAAATATTAGCAAAATCAAAAAATATTTACTTAAATATTCAACTATTGCCATCAGAGATCAAAAAAGACACCGAGCAAAAGTAAAGGAACAGTTGTCATTGCATTAACAATTGGCTAATTAGATATACAAAATTAATTTTTTGTGAAGAGTCCTTTATTTTTGATGACCTCGTTGCACCGATTATTACAGGAATCAATAAATTTTTTAGCAGAATTATGGAGTTATCTTCTGCCACTCTTCTTTCAGTAATCCTCACAGTTAATCCTGATTTTTGGGATTGCGTTCTTGAGCACCATCACCAATTACCTTCCAAATGTTTTCAATGGGGTTCAATTCGGTGCTCTGAGCAGGCCAGATTATAAGAGAAACTCATTTACTTCCTATGCGTGCTTTCACAGATTTAGCCATGTGAGATGGAGAATTGTCTTGCATCAAAATCCGTGGCTGAGTATCAAATGAATGCAAATATGGAATGCAATGGTGGATAAGAAGTTGCGTATACACTGCTGCGTTGACCATCCTATGCACTTGAACAATTGGGCCTGTTTCCTCTGCAGAAATGATGCTCCAGACCAACATGATGTCGCCTTTATGTTTCACAGATTTTCTTACCGAACTTCATTGACAGTCGTTCACCCACATTACCTCGAATGTACCTTTTGCGGTCACTTCCGATCACATTAAACTTAGATTCGTCGCTGAAATAGACACGCTCCTTGGCAAACTGAAGCCTTGCATTTTGGTTCTTTTTTGATATCTGAGGCTTCGATGCAGGCATCCAGGCTTTTAATCCTACCCTGTTTAAACTTCTAGAAACATTGAGTAGACACTGAGACCATGCGTTTCATTGATTTTGGCCTGAAATGTACCTGCAGCAGTCTTGAAACGGTCCTTTATGCACAGTCTTACCATGGTACAATATTCTCAGAGGGTAGTTTTTGGTGGTCTTCTTGATTCTCGTTTTACATCAATTGAAGCACACTCTTTAAGAGTATTAACAATGCGATACACAACACTCTAAGATTTTTATATGATTGTTGCAATTTCAGAAAGTAACTTAATATCCTTGAGATGGGACAAAATAAGACGTTTTTCACAGAGAGATACTTGATTCCGTGTAGCAGGTGTAATGGCGGCGATAGTTTTGTTCCAATAACTTGACGTCCTTTAGTAACAATTTAACACATTGAAACAGTCTTTTAAACTAAAATTATTCAGTTTATACCCGTTTATTAATAACTGTCCCTTAACTTTTGCTCGGTGTCTTTTTCGTCCTCTGATGGCAAAAGTTAACTATTTTGGTAATTATGTGTTTGATTTTGCTAATATTTCTACCAATTACCCTCAGGAAGTGTAACTTTATTGTTGTTAAGTTTCACGTATTTCCATTGTCTTGTTCTTTCTCAATAAACAAAAATGTTTAACTTTTTTCACTGTCCCTTAACTTATGACCGCTACTGTACATAGTCCCTTGTTTTTCAATTTCCTATATTGATGTCAGCAATATAGCCTTTGGTTCAAAAGCAAACGTTAAACCCCGTGTACTGGTTTGTGATTAATAGCTAATTAGCTATTTTCATAATTATATAATTTTAAATCATACAATAAATTAAGTCAATTTTAAATCAACTTATACTTTTGTTCAATATTTATTACATTTACATTTTTATTTCTCCATGTCAATAACAGAACACCTTTATTTTTACAATATTCATTTATATGTAACAAGTATTTTTAATTAATATGCAATCCAATCAGAGAATTAGGTACTATAGGTAGGTATAATAGCAGTTTAATAATCATAGATGTTGGGTTGCAAATTCTAAATATTTCTCAAATGTCGATCGAAGTTGTTATAAAATGAGTACAAGCGAATATTTAGATTGAAGACTTGTTCAATTATAAAATTATAAAAAAATAATTAGACAGTAAGCGTGTTATGAACTGATAATGTAAAGATGCGTTGTGAAAACAAAGAAATTGTATTCTGTCCCTAATACAATTATTTCTTTGTTTCTTCTCTTAGTATTTTAAATATTTTTTAAGAAAGAATTTAGTTTTTAATTTCTATATTGTATTTCATTTATATCTTTAATATTTATATAATAATTTATTTTACATATTTTTCTATTAAATTGTCTACATTTAATTATTAATTCAGTTTATGCTGAGTAAAAATGAATGTCCCTTAACTCAATAACGATAGGCGAACGACATTTTTATAAATAATAATGTTATTATTGACTAAAGTCATTAAATTGCCAGTAAGTGACTGGCAGTTTTCCACCTGGTAGTTTTCCGCCTGGCAGTTTTCCGTGTAGCTTATTCCTTATTGTGTAAGCATCTATTCAATAATATGTATAATAAAGAACAGTATACATTATACTGTAATAAGACTTCCCACTGAACATCAAATAATATTTCTAAAAACTTATGTAAGACTTAAGTAGATAAATATACTCCGTCTTAGTTATAATCTATGAAGGATAAAATATTTTTTTTAACGGAACTTCTGATATAAAGGCAGGTAAATATTACAAATATCGACGATTTTTTAAACCTTGAGTAGTTAATTGAATGTCAGAAACTTACCTGATTAATATATTGAAAAGCAACTATAAACAACACTATAGGTTACAGTTGCTAACAAAATAAATAGCACTAAAAAATAGAGAATAATTTCACTTATTTGCTAAGACAGACAATAAATTAAAGATAAAAAGTAGGAGGTGAGGATTATAGATATTTAATACAAAACTCAAATAGAGGAAAGATCTATATATTTAAATATTACGTAAATTGAAATAACTCTTTTAGTAATAAATCTCAAATACAGCGAAATTCTGTCTGTAAGCATTGTGTCTGTAGGCAGTGTGTCTCTAGGCATTGTGTCTCTAGGCAGTGTGTCTCTAGGCATTGTGTCTCTAGGCATTGTGTCTCTAGGCAGTGTGTCTCTAGGCATTGTGTCTCTAGGCATTGTGTCTCTAGGCATTGTGTCTCTAGGCATTGTGTCTCTAGACATTGTGTCTCTAGGCATTGTGTCTCTAGGCATTGTGTCTCTAGGCATTGTGTCTCTAGGCAGTGTGTCTCTAGGCAGTGTGTCTCTAGGCATTGTGTCTCTAGGCATTGTGTCTCTAGGCATTGTGTCTCTAGACATTGTGTCTCTAGGCATTGTGTCTCTAGGCATTGTGTCTCTAGGCAGTGTGTCTCTAGGCAGTGTGTCTCTAGGCAGTGTGTCTCTAGGCATTGTGTCTCTAGGCATTGTGTCTCTAGGCATTGTGTCTCTAGGCATTGTGTCTCTAGGCATTGTGTCTCTAGGCATTGTGTCTCTAGGCATTGTGTCTCTAGGCATTGTGTCTCTAGGCATTGTGTCTCTAGGCATTGTGTCTCTAGACATTGTGTCTCTAGGCATTGTGTCTCTAGGCAGTGTGTCTCTAGGCAGTGTGTCTCTAGGCAGTGTGTCTCTAGGCATTGTGTCTCTAGGCATTGTGTCTCTAGGCATTGTGTCTCTAGGCATTGTGTCTCTAGGCAGTGTGTCTCTAGGCATTGTGTCTCTAGGCATTGTGTCTCTAGGCATTGTGTCTCTAGGCATTGTGTCTCTAGGCATTGTGTCTCTAGACATTGTGTCTCTAGGCATTGTGTCTCTAGGCATTGTGTCTCTAGGTATTGTGTCTCTAGGCATTGTGTCTGTAGGCATTGTGTCTCTAGGTTTCCTCCCCACGCACCTCACACGTAAAAAGTGTCTCGGTATCGCCACAAAATAACAAACTACTCACAATGTCACAATCACTTTAATGAGACTCATTCTTTTGGTAAGAATAGAGGGGATGGTTTTTGAAAGCCACTCTCGAGACAGGCTAATTATGTTGACTCTGCCTACGCAGGCTATACCTTCTCACCAAATATTTAATGTTGTCTCCAAAAGTGTTTTGGAGACATGTTTCTTTACAACCTTTGATAATGTCTCATTAGTTATAGAATAATTAGCTTACATACGCACACAACTAACATTGTTAGCTTAGTTATAAGCTAATTAGCTTAGTACTAATTGGCAATATTTTCAGACTTTCACTGCAGAAGTGATAAGCGGCAACAAAAGTTATGATATTTAGTAAGACAAGTTACCAATCATCGAACAGTTCCACCTTTTCCATAATATAAGAGAGAGTTTGTAATTGAATATTTAACTCGTTAGTTTTTTGGTATCAATGATACATGCAGTTCTGCAGGCATCATGAATATCAAAAAAAAAAACGAGTCGAAATGCCAATTTACATATTTTTTCTATGATAGTAAATGTGGAAGTGTCCAATAACTCATAACTTGCCCTAAGTAATCTCAACACTTTTATAGTGACAGCTTTTTTTCGATATGTTCGTTTAACATCAGAGTGTCCTGATTAATGGATCGAAAAAGTGAAACCAATTAAAAGTACTAGGTTGACATTTCAATTTGATAATCTTTCTTAATTTCTCAATAAGAAGGAACCCACAACTCCTGAAAATCTACGAATGGAATCCAAGTTGTCTAAAATCTTAGAGTCTCTCCTATTTGATGGAATTTATCGCTAGGAATTAAACTTGTAGCATCCTGACTAATTTAGAGTTAGGAAATAAATATCTCTTTTGATCAGAGAGATAATCTCTCTGTTTGTAACTTTTTAGTCTTTGATCTTTTCTTGTAAACCGTATGTCAGTTTAAAGATTAAAAGACCTCCAATTGTTAAATTATAGAATAAAGTACTCTGATGTTTATGTGTTTAATTAGAACCTACACTGCAACTTGTAATTACTCACCTCAGTGGATAGATCTAACACATCATAGCGATAAAGTGAATGAAACAAATGTTACTCATCTTAATAGATACCTCAAATGCATCATTTTATTGAATAATTATTCCAAAAAAGACAATAACTAATAATGGCTGGAGAATGAGCAACTGCATTTACACCGACAAAGAAAAGAGTGTCCGTAATGATTTCTGGACTGATTAGTAATTTGACTTTACTGAAAGAAACTTTATTATATCTAATGCTTGTAGATATTTTGAATTTACTCCATAATAACATGGTAATATCTTCTCTAGGTACTTTGTCAGTCTTTATTATATAACTCTCTTCCTCTAGGTACTTTATAAGTCTGTATAATATAACTCTCTTCCTCTAGGTACTTTATAAGTCTGCATAATATAACTCTCTTCCTCTAGGTACTTTATAAGTCTGAATAATATAACTCTCTTCCTGAGAAATGGAGAGTACATTGATATCAATAAAGTGGCTATTCTGAGACCCTCTCAAAATAGCACTCTAATCTCATCAATAGATTACTGGATTATGAATAACCTTTCTATGGAAGAATAGGAGATGACATGCAGCTGTTCTTTGACATATAATATTATCTGGTATCTTCTCTGGCAATGGTGTGTCTTCCATTACTCCTGTTCTTTGACATACAATATTATCTGGTATCTTCTCTGCCAATGGTATTTCTTCCATTACTCTTGTTCTTTGACTTACAATATTATCTGGTATCTTCTCTGGCAATGGTGTGTCTTCCATTACTCCTGTTCTTTGACTTACAATATTATCTGGTATCTTCTCTGGCAATGGTGTGTCTTCCATTACTCCTGTTCTTTGACATACAATATTATCTGGTATCTTCTCTGCCAATGGTATTTCTTCCATTACTCTTGTTCTTTGACATACAATATTATCTGGTATCTTCTCTGCCAATGGTATTTCTTCCATTACTCCTGTTCTTTGACATACAATATTATCTGGTATCTTCTCTGCCAATGGTATTTCTTCCATTACTCCTGTTCTTTAACATACAATATTATCTGGTATCTTCTCTGCCAATGGTATTTCTTCCATTACTCCTGTTCTTTGACATACAATATTATCTGGTATCTTCTCTGGCAATGGTGTGTCTTCCATTACTCCTGTTCTTTGACTTACAATATTATCTGGTATCTTCTCTGGCAATGGTGTGTCTTCCATTACTCCTGTTCTTTGACATACAATATTATCTGGTATCTTCTCTGCCAATGGTATTTCTTCCATTACTCCTGTTCTTTGACATACAATATTATCTGGTATCTTCTCTGGCAATGGTGTGTCTTCCATTACTCCTGTTCTTTGACTTACAATATTATCTGGTATCTTCTCTGGCAATGGTGTGTCTTCCATTACTCCTGTTCTTTGACATACAATATTATCTGGTATCTTCTCTGCCAATGGTATTTATTCCATTACTCCTGTTCTTTGACATACAATATTATCTGGTATCTTCTCTGGCAATGGTGTGTCTTCCATTACTCCTGTTCTTTGACATACAATATTATCTGGTATCTTCTCTGCCAATGGTATTTCTTCCATTACTCCTGTTCTTTGACATACAATATTATCTGGTATCTTCTCTGCCAATGGTATTTCTTCCATTACTCCTTTTCTTTGACATACAATATTATCTGGTATCTTCTCTGCCAATGGTATTTCTTCCATTACTCCTGTTCTTTGACATACAATATTATCTGGTATCTTCTCTGCCAATGGTATTTCTTCCATTACTCCTTTTCTTTAACATACAATATTATCTGGTATCTTCTCTGCCAATGGTATTTCTTCCATTACTCCTGTTCTTTGACATGAAATATTATCTGGTATCTTCTCTGGCAATGGTGTGTCTTCCATTACTCCTGTTCTTTGACTTACAATATTATCTGGTATCTTCTCTGGCAATGGTGTGTCTTCCATTACTCCTGTTCTTTGACATACAATATTATCTGGTATCTTCTCTGCCAATGGTATTTCTTCCATTACTCCTGTTCTTTGACATACAATATTATCTGGTATCTTCTCTGCCAATGGTATGTCTTCCATTACTCCTGTTCTTTGACATACAATATTATCTGGTATCTTCTCTGGCAATGGTGTGTCTTCCATTACTCCTGTTCTTTGACATACAATATTATCTGGTATCTTCTCTGCCAATGGTATTTCTTCCATTACTCCTGTTCTTTGACATACAATATTATCTGGTATCTTCTCTGCCAATGGTATTTCTTCCATTATTACTCTTCGTCTGAGTCAAACCAATCTGAACCTTAGGGACCTAAATCTAAGATTGCACTTCAAAGAATAAGAGAATTTGTTCAGTAAATGGCAATAATTTATTTGGATATGCATTCTATGGAGTGTTCGTTCATGGTCTCGGCGTATGATATTTGTGTATGTGTAATATTTGTGTTATGAAATTCGTTAGAGGTTTAAAAAATGTAATGTATTGAAAGATGAAATTTATTAGTAGAGTTTCGTGATTTAAGATGATTTACGCCGATAGATTTCTTTAAACTTTTAATTAGAAAAATAATATTTGGTATTTATGTAGGAACAAATTAAATAAAAGCCGGTACATTTAAAGGAATGACATGAAAAATATAAAGTAATTTAAAAAGGATGTGCTCATAAAACACACGTCAAACTCATTAGGGTGAATGAGTGGCCCTTGGAAAATGCCTGTTGTTTAGTGCTTCCAAAACCAAATTTATGATGCCTTTTCTTATAGAATATAGAGATATGCCGAATAAACTTCTGGAACACAGAATATATAGTATCATTATTGAATTTGTTACATCCATGTATATATGTATGATTTATGTAAATATATGTATTGGATTTTATAAATTGCAAAAAATTGTCACCAATTAGTGATTTTGTAGTGTGCAGTACTGTCTGTTCCATCTGCTCATATTTACATTATTGTAACTTATAGTCTGGAGTAGCCTATATGTAATGTGAGCCTATATTTCTGATGCAAAAGAGGGTGCTGCTTGTTCTTATTGATGCTGATTATTTGGCTCATACAAGGAGTCTCTCCTCAAGATCTAGAATTCAAAATATTTATGATTTTCAACAATTTATTTTGTATGTTTTTATTAGAAATAGGTTTGCTATTGATATACCACATAAGCTTTCAACGAATACTCTCAATGTAGGTTCGTGTAGATCTTATTACGAACCTTAATTAATAGAAAACCTTACCCTTCCAACGATAGTGTAACAATAGATTCCTTATGGATAACATTATTGTTAGCAAGTACTTATTGTATACAGGGTGAGCATAAGATTGTTATCACTTTTAAATATTTTAGTACTCAGATACCAGAAGAGTTAAAATTTAAGGTTAGTCTCTTTTCATGGTTTTGTCATGTACCTTTTAACAGGTAAAACCATTTTATAATCCGATTAATAATTTTCGAACAGACACACAAAATATGAGTGACTGTTTTATTCATTGTGTGGAGGATAATTCTTAAATCAATGTGTTAGATATCTCATGTATTATTTAATAAAAACAGCAAATGATATAGAGAGCTAAACATACCAATATCATAAATAGAGAACACAAATGCTGGTTACAATAAGGGTTTAACTTATTGTTTAGTCACAAAACGACCTTTCCATTATCACCAATAGCGACTGCTAGTTTCGAGGCACGCTTTGCACCGTATTGTCATACCTCCCATCGAGCTTCTAATTCTTTCCGAATGACTCATGGCTCATAAGTATGCTGACTTTTGTATAATACGATCCCACAAATCATTCAGTTCAGTTGGAGGTGTTTCATAAACTTCATTTATGATATAAATCTAAAGAAAAATCACAAGGAATTAGATCTGGACTGCATGGTTGACAATGTACTCCTTGTCAAAATACTATTACACGGTTAACAAAAAACTGTAAGGAGTTTTTCAATTGCAAGGATCTCTTTTCTGCATTCACCACAACCTGTCCAATCCATCACCACAATTACCATCCTTCAACTGTGAAATGATTTCATTATTCACCACATCGAGGTAATTGTTGCGACTGAATTTAAGAATTTTCCTCCACATGATAAGTAAACAAATCATTCAAATTTTGTGAACCTGTTCAAAAACTATTCATCGGATTATTTTCTTTCTCAAAACATATTATTAGAGTCTGATTAATTTCACTTCAATTTCAATATACTATTCAATAATTGGCCGGACGACAGATTCAAGAGAAGAAACAACTGAGTGATCGGTGCACCTCTTTAGACAAATGGAGACACTGTCACTCATCATTCAATGGAGACACATCCAACACACCAGTACTGTCACTCATCATTCAATGGAGACACATCCAACACACCAGTACTGTCACTCATCATTCAATGGAGACACATCCAACACACCAGTACTGTCACTCATCATTCAGTGGAGACACATCCAACACACCAGTACTGTCACTCATCATTCAGTGGAGACACATCCAACACACCAGTACTGTCACTCATCATTCAATGGAGACACATCCAACACACCAGTACTGTCACTCATCATTCAATGGAGACACATCCAACACACCAGTACTGTCACTCATCATTCAATGGAGACACATCCAACACACCAGTACTGTCACTCATCATTCAATGGAGACACATCCAACACACCAGTACTGTCACTCATCATTCAGTGGAGACACATCCAACACACCAGTACTGTCACTCATCATTCAATGGAGACACATCCAACACACCAGTACTGTCACTCATCATCCAATGGAGACACATCCAACACACCAGTACCATCACTCATCATTCAATGGAGACACATCCAACACACCAGTACTGTCACTCATCATTCAATGGAGACACATCCAACACACCAGTACCATCACTCATCATTCAATGGAGACACATCCAACACACCAGTACTGTCACTCATCATTCAATGGATGTTGTCTCATTAGATTGCTCTTCACATTACAAATATAAACAGGCAAATATAAGCATAAGAATGTAGGTCATTTCAATTTATCATTATATACAATTTGAAACATATTCAATTTTGAGTTGAATGTCCTCTTCTCCAAAACATCAAATAGTTTAACTAACTAAAACTTCTGATTGAATCCTGTCCGAATCCATGACGAAATTGTTCTTCTTGCTTTAGCTGCACTTACTTAGTCTAAAAAAGGAGCGAAAACACTGCGTAACGTCAACTTTTTCCTCCGCTTCAGTTGGCTCTGAATTAAAGAACTCTTTGATACTCTTGTAAAAGATTCACAGTCCACTGCACTGAACATTGATTTGAGGCATTTCATTTTGTCCACATTTCTACGAGATCGAAACTATCATCTGTGAAAATTGGACTCGTTAAATCGGAGACTAAAAATGTTATTTAAGATGAAATATTTTGGTACATCAACTATATTTTGGTTATATATATATATATATTGTTAAAGCAATGACAATGTATTAGGGCCTAGATAGGACTTATAAACTTATTCCACATTATATTTTTTTATAATTTACAATTCTACCTCGTTATTTAAATACGGAATGCTTAGGTACTTTTCATGAAAATAACGTGTTTTCAATGCTATTTTTATTGGTGTAACTTAACAGTGTACTCATGGTCTGTGGGTACAGATTGAGTTATCTATTGATTAATCTCTTAAATTATACCCTACAGTGAATGAATCTCTTTATTCCTTTCCTGCATAAACTGTTATGTTCTATAGATAAAATACATATTATAATTGAACAAAATAACAAAAATAATAACATCCTATCAATGCATTCCCGTGCATATCGTTATTACATTCTTGTTGTTCACAATCACCCTGTACACTAGTAAACATTGCTTATTGTTCTATCTGTTGGTTGCAAGAAAAATGTCACGCTTTAATTAACATTTAATGTACGTTTTTATTTCATGTCCAATACAATTTGGCGGAGGTAATTTTAATACAAAAAATCTGAAATGACAAATAAAATTGAGAGATTTTAACGGGTTATACACTAGAAATTCTGATGGCCAAATCTGGACATAGCAGAAAGATAACAAAACTCGATAACAAAAATATCCGCATAATTAAAAAAAGAACAGATCACAAAAAATTGATAAGAAAATCAGATAATTTAAAAAATCGGATAACAAATAAAAAAAAAACGAATAGAAACCAAAAGTTTCTTATGGTTTTTCATAATTATTTTATTAGTTATTGAGCCCACCCCAAAAAACATTCTGGTCAATTTTGAAAAATAACACAGATAATTTTAGAAATAACAAAATTTATAGTCCGTCATTTTTGAGGGTAACTCAATATTCTAACCTAATAATGCCTGTCGTGTGTAATTAATTCAAACTATTATGATTGAGTTATTTAGATTTACCTCATTATTTATTTGAGCAGTGAGCTTTTGTGATACAAAAATAAGTTCCCAATCATTCCTAAGAACAGCTCACCAAAGAAATAAAAGAACACACGACGGATATTATTGGCATAGATCTTTTCTTCTGTGAGCGAAAATATGAAACTGGCCAATAACTCGGAACTTGTCCTGTATTTGTAATTTCAATACAAAATATCAAAGGCCGAATACTTTAATTAGTCAAATAAATAACGAATGCTAATTTATTTTACTAAGTGACACTTTGAAGTAATTGGTAATTTTTTCATATTAATTGGATTGATTTATCCCTTTGAATTGTTACAAGTAATATATTTCTTTATCTTACAAAAAGTACTCCAATAAAAAGGAAAGTTGCCGATTTTGTCTCACCAGAGCTCAGGCGTGAATATTCATTTTCTCTTGGCCGAATTCTGAGGTAGTGAGATTTGTGACATCAGCTATCACATCTCCATCGCATAACGGAACCTATTGTCGTTGTGAAAAAAGGAATTCTTTGGGGAGACGCAGACAGACATCTAGCGCTATCCAAACTAAAAAATCACGCCTTTGTTTTTCACTACAGCACCCAAACTTATAATTGAGCTGAAGCTGGCGGCAAAAAATAAACACCTGAAAACAAGGACGGCCGCAAAACAATATATTGGAGGACTGTGTTGTGGAGACCCGACCAATGAATAACAACTTTTGGAGAGAGAAATGCCATACTATATATTGTGGCCATTAAGACTTTAATAAGCTGTAGGGTATGAGCAATTTTTAAACAATGTTAATAATTCTTTTCAAAATGTTTATACAATAATTTCTTTTTGAATAGTTATGTACAGTACAGTAAACACACATGATAATCCAGTATGTAAGTACCAGTAGAGTCCCCTCTGTGTTTGGTAGGTCAGTGTAGGTACAGTACATTCCCCACTGTGTTTGGTAGGTCAGTGTAGGTACCAGTACATTCCCCACTGTGTTTGGTATGTCAGTGTAGGTACCAGTACAGTCCCCTCTGTGTTTGGTAGGTCAGTGTATGTACCAGTACAGTCCCCTCTGTGTTTGGTAGGCCAGTGTATGTACCAGTACAGTCCCCTCTGTGTTTGGTAGGTCAGTGTAGGTACCAGTACAGTCCCCTCTGTGTTTGGTAGGCCAGTGTAGGTACCAGTACAGTCCCCTCTATGTTTGGTAGGTCAGTGTAGGTACCAGTACAGTCCCCTCTGTGTTTGGTAGGTCAGTGTAGGTACCAGTACATTCCCCTCTATGTTTGGTAGGCCAGTGTAGGTACCAGCACAGTCCCCTCTGTGTTTGGTAGGCCAGTGTAGGTACCAGTACAGTCCCCTCTATGTTTGGTAGGTCAGTGTAGGTACCAGTACAGTTCCCTCTGTGTTTGGTAGGCCAGTGTAGGTACCAGTACAGTCCCCTCTGTGTTTGGTAGGCCAGTGTAGGTACCAGCACAGTCCCCTCTGTGTTTGGTAGGTCAGTGTAGGTACCAGTACATTCCCCACTGTGTTTGGTATGTCAGTGTAGGTACCAGTACAGTCCCCTCTGTGTTTGGTAGGTCAGTGTATGTACCAGTACAGTCCCCTCTGTGTTTGGTAGGCCAGTGTATGTACCAGTACAGTCCCCTCTGTGTTTGGTAGGTCAGTGTAGGTACCAGTACATTCCCCTCTATGTTTGGTAGGCCAGTGTAGGTACCAGCACAGTCCCCTCTGTGTTTGGTAGGTCAGTGTAGGTACCAGTACAGTTCCCTCTGTGTTTGGTAGGCCAGTGTAGGTACCAGTACAGTCCCCTCTGTGTTTGGTAGGTCAGTGTAGGTACCAGTACAGTTCCCTCTGTGTTTGGTAGGCCAGTGTAGGTACCAGTACAGTCCCCTCTGTGTTTGGTAGGCCAGTGTAGGTACCAGTACAGTTCCCTCTGTGTTTGGTAGGCCAGTGTAGGTACCAGTACAGTTCCCTCTGTGTTTGGTAGGCCAGTGTAGGTACCAGTACAGTTCCCTCTGTGTTTGGTAGGCCAGTGTAGGTACCAGTACAGTCCCCTCTGTGTTTGGTAGGCCAGTGTAGGTACCAGTACAGTCCCCTCTATGTTTGGTAGGTCAGTGTAGGTACCAGTACAGTTCCCTCTGTGTTTGGTAGGCCAGTGTAGGTACCAGTACAGTCCCCTCTGTGTTTGGTAGGCCAGTGTATGTACCAGTACAGTACCCTCTGTGTTTGGTAGGCCAGTGTAGGTACCACTACAGTCCCCTGTATGCCAATGTAGGTACCACTACATCCCTGTAGGCCAATGTAGGTACTACTTCATCCCTGTAGGCCAATGTAGGTACCACTACAGTCCCTGTAGGCTAATGTAGGTACCACTTCAGTCCCTGTAGGCCTATGTATTTCACTCCCCAAGACAGGCTGTAAAATCTCTCCGTGTCAGTCTGGTAATTTGTGGCCGTGGTTTGTATTTCTCTTCACAAGGGATAATTGTTTTTCTGACCACTAAATTGAGAGTGCAGATAAAATGCCAAAGATGTTCGGACAGTCGTGAAATTACTTACCAACTCACACAAAAACAAAGCCGCCCACTAAATATCAACTCATTCTATTTACTTTGAAATGAATCTGTGAGATACACACCTAATACATTCTTTGCTTTCATTTCTTTGCTATAAGAACCTTTCTTCATACCAAATCTATAATTAGTTTCATTTGATATAATTGTATACTTCTATATCTTTTAGATTATATAATTTAAAGTTCTAAAGTTATTGTAAGTTTGAGAGCTTTTCTCCTCAATAGAAGTTGATTGAAAAGACCCGCTAATCTATCTGGAAAGTTGGCTCTTTTTCCCCAACTCCTGGTCTCCTTCTCTCTAATTATGCTTTTTATTCCTTAGTTCCTGATGATAATTAATGCACAAAATGCTACATTATTTTACGAAGCATCGAACTTTTGCGACAAGAACTTTAGTTATTTCTGCAACTCTCTTTGATTAATATATGACAACTTTATCTAAACTCTTACTTTAAATTAGAATCTAATTAACTATCTTCGGAATCTATAATATTTAGAGTTTCTGACGCCTAACAGTGAAGCTAGATTCTGTAGGCTTTTGGGGAAATTATCCATCTTTAGTTTAATTTTGTTGTCAGTACTTTGATGTCTGATTGCTTCTTCAAAGTCTCTTGTATTTATTTTCCTTTCGGCGCCAGTGATATAATCCAAAGATCTTAGAGCCATTTACACAAAAAAGTGAAAGGTGTGACATTAAAGACTGACTGAAATGCAGTCTATTCGTGACCTGTCATGTGGCGGAGTGATTATTGACTTGGTGAATCATACAGTGCGATGTATGTCTACAGTAGAAATTACACCGATATGATGCACCTGTAACAAAGAACTGTGAAGTACATTCTAGTTTCACCTCTCCATTAACTTTGTCATTGTAGGAAATAGAATGTAGATAAAGGCAAAGGAAAATAATGGAAAAAGTTTTCTTTAATGACACAATTGCAATCAAGTTTTGGAACAATAATTATCTCTGTTTCCCTACTTTTTAATCAAATAATTCTTTTTTGTAAATACTTTTGTAAATAAGGTAGAAACATAAACTAATGTAACTTTCACTTCTCTGAAATTTACCAAAAAAGAGTCAGTTAAAAGTGTGCCTATTGTGTAGTCATATAGTAATCGTTTGGTGCCGCAATTACTACTTTTATACCTAGCCATGTGGCTCAGTGCCGCATTTAGTACTTTTATACCTAGCCATGTGGCTGAGTGCCGCATTTAGTACTTTTATACCTATCCATGTGGCTGTAGTGCTGCATCTAGTACTTTTATACCTATCCATGTGGCTGTAGTGCTGCATCTAGTACTTTTATACCTATCCATGTGGCTGTAGTGCCGCATCTACACTGAGAAAAAAATACGAGACAATTTGACTCGAAATCTGAATTTTCAGTTTGTCCCAAAAGCGCCTCTCAAAATGTGTGTCAATTTGACCCATCCTAGTATTTTAATTAAAAGCAAGAGTCCCATTTACTTCTAATTCATAGTCAGATTGACTCATGTAGAGTCAATAAATAGAATAGACTCCAATTTGGAGTTTTGCCAGCATTGACTCAAGCGATGCATCAGGTTGACTCGCAATTTTTTTTCTCAGTTTAATACTTTTATTCCTAGCCATGTGGCTGTAGTGAAATATCTAGTACTTTTATTCCTAGCCATGTGGCTGTAGTGAACTATCTAATACTTTTATTCCTAGCCATGTGGCTGTAGTGAAATATCTAGTACTTTTATTCCTAGCCATGTGGCTGTAGTGAAATATCTAGTACTTTTATTCCTAGCCATGTGGCTGTAGTGAACTATCTAATACTTTTATTCCTAGCCATGTGGCTGTAGTGAAATATCTAGTACTTTTATTCCTAGCCATGTGGCTGTAGTGAAATATCTAGTACTTTTATTCCTAGCCATGTGGCTGTAGTGAACTATCTAATACTTTTATTCCAAGCCATGTGGCTGTAGTGAAATATCTAGTACTTTTATTCCTAGCCATGTGGCTGTAGTGAACTATCTAATACTTTTATTCCTAGCCATGTGGCTGTAGTGAAATATCTAGTACTTTTATTCCTAGCCATGTGGCTGTAGTGAAATATCTAGTACTTTCATTCCTAGCCATGTGGCTGTACTGAACTATCTAGTGCTTTTATTCCTAGCCATGTGGCTGTAGTGAAATATCTAGTACTTTCATTCCTATAGCCATGTGGCTGTAGTGAAATATCTAGTACTTTCATTCCTAGCCATGTGGCTGTAGTGAACTATCTAGTACTTTTATTCCTAGCCATGTGGCTGTAGTGAAATATCTAGTACATTTATTCCTAGCCATGTGGCTGTATTGAAATATCTAGTACTTTTATTCCTAGCCATGTGGCTGTAATGGAATATTTAGTAATTTTATTCCTAGCCATGTGGCTGTAGTGAAATATCTAGTACTTTTATTCCTAGCCATGTGGCTGTAGTGAAATATCTAATACTTTCATTCCTAGCCATGTGGCTGTAGTGAACTATCTAGTACTTTTTTTCCTAGCCATGTGGCTGTAGTGAAATATCTAGTACTTTCATTCCTAACCATGTGGCTGTAGTGAACTATCTAGTACTTTTATTCCTAGCCATGTGGCTGTAGTGAAATATCTAGTACTTTCATTCCTAGCCATGTGGCTGTAGTGAACTATCTAGTACTTTTATTCCTAGCCATGTGGCTGTAGTGAAATATCTAGTACTTTTATTCCTAGCCATGTGGCTGTAGTGAAATATCTAGTACTTTTATTCCTAGCCATGTGGCTGTAGTGAAATATTTAGTAATTTTATTCCTAGCCATGTGGCTGTAGTGAACTATCTAGTACTTTTATTCCTAGCCATGTGGCTGTAGTGAAATATCTAGTACTTTCATTCCTAGCCATGTGGCTGTAGTGAAATATCTAGTACTTTTATTCCTAGCCATGTGGCTGTAATGGAATATTTAGTAATTTTATTCCTAGCCATGTGGCTGTAGTGAAATATCTAGTACTTTCATTCCTAGCCATGTGGCTGTAGTGAAATATCTAGTACTTTTATTCCTAGCCAAGTGGCTGTAATGGAATATTTAGTAATTTTATTCCTAGCCATGTGGCTGTAGTGAAATATCTAGTACTTTCATTACTAGCCATGTGGCTGTAGTGAACTATCAAGTACTTTTATTCCTAGCCATGTGGCTGTAGTGAAATATCTAGTACTTTTATTCCTAGCCATGTGGCTGTAGTGAAATATCTAGTACTTTCATTCCTAGCCATGTGGCTGTAGTGAACTATCTAGTACTTTTATTCCTAGCCATGTGGCTGTAGTGAAATATCTAGTACTTTCATTCCTAGCCATGTGGCTGTAGTGAACTATCTAGTACTTTTATTCCTAGCAATGTGGCTGTAGTGAAATATCTAGTACTTTTATTCCTAGCCATGTGGCTGTAGTGAAATATCTAGTACTTTTATTCCTAGCCATGTGGCTGTAGTGAAATATCTAGTACTTTCATTCCTAGCCATGTGGCTGTACTGAACTATCTAGTACTTTTATTCCTAGCCATGTGGCTGTAGTGAAATATCTAGTACTTTCATTCCTATAGCCATGTGGCTGTAGTGAAATATCTAGTACTTTCATTCCTAGCCATGTGGCTGTTGTGAACTATCTAGTACTTTTATTCCTAGCCATGTGGCTGTAGTGAAATATCTAGTACTTTTATTCCTAGCCATGTGGCTGTAGTGAAATATCTAGTACTTTTATTCCTAGCCATGTGGCTGTAATGGAATATTTAGTAATTTTATTCCTAGCCATGTGGCTGTAGTGAAATATCTAGTACTTTTATTTCTAGCCATGTGGCTGTAGTGAAATATCTAGTACTTTCATTCCTAGCCATGTGGCTGTAGTGAACTATCTAGTACTTTTATTCCTAGCCATGTGGCTGTAGTGAAATATCTAGTGCTTTCATTCCTAGCCATGTGGCTGAAGTGAACTATCTAGTACTTTTATTCCTAGCCATGTGGCTGTAGTGAAATATCTAGTACTTTTATTCCTAGCCATGTGGCTGTAGTGAAATATCTAGTACTTTTATTCCTAGCCATGTGGCTGTAGTGAAATATCTAGTACTTTCATTCCTAGCCATGAGGCTGTAGTGAACTATCTAGTACTTTTATTCCTAGCCATGTGGCTGTAGTGAAATATCTAGTACTTTCATTCCTAGCCATGTGGCTGTAGTGAAATATCTAGTACTTTTATTCCTAGCCATGTGGCTGTAATGGAATATTTAGTAATTTTATTCCTAGCCATGTGGCTGTAGTGAAATATCTAGTACTTTCATTCCTAGCCATGTGGCTGTAGTGAAATATCTAGTACTTTTATTCCTAGCCATGTGGCTGTAATGGAATATTTAGTAATTTTATTCCTAGCCATGTGGCAGTAGTGAAATATCTAGTACTTTCGTTACTAGCCATGTGGCTGTAGTGAACTATCTAGTACTTTTATTCCTAGCCATGTGGCTGTAGTGAAATATCTAGTACTTTTATTCCTAGCCATGTGGCTGTAGTGAAATATCTAGTACTTTCATTCCTAGCCATGTGGCTGTAGTGAACTATCTAGTACTTTTATTCCTAGCCATGTGGCTGTAGTGAAATATCTAGTACTTTCATTCGTAGCCATGTGGCTTTAGTGAACTATCTAGTACTTTTATTCCTAGCCATGTGGCTGTAGTGAAATATCTAGTACTTTTATTCCTAGCTATGTGGCTGTAGTGAAATATCTAGTACTTTTATTCCTAGCCATGTGGCTGTAATGGAATATTTAGTAATTTTATTCCTAGCCATGTGGCTGTAGTGAAATATCTAGTACTTTCATTCCTAGCCATGTGGCTGTAGTGAAATATCTAGTACTTTCATTCCTAGCCATGTGGCTGTAGTGAAATATCTAGTACTTTTATTCCTAGCCATGTGGCTGTAATGGAATATTTAGTAATATTATTCCTAGCCATGTGGCTGTAGTGAAATATCTAGTACTTTCATTCCTAGCCATGTGGCTGTAGTGAAATATCTAGTACTTTTATTCTTAGCCATGTGGCTGTAATGGAATATCTAGTAATTTTAATACTAGCCATGTGGCTGTAGTGAACTATCTTGTACTTTTATTCCTAGCCATCTGGCTGTAGTGAAATATCTAGTACTTTCATTCCTAGCCATGTGGCTGTAGTGAACTATCTAGTACTTTTATTCCTAGCCATGTGGCTGTAGTGAAATATCTAGTACTTTCATTCCTAGCCATGTGGCTGTAGTGAACTATCTAGTACTTTTATTCCTAGCCATGTGGCTGTAGTGAAATATCTAGTACTTTCATTCCTAGCCATGTGGCTGTAGTGAACTATCTAGTACTTTTATTTCTAGCCATGTGGCTGTAGTGAAATATCTAGTACTTTCATTCCTATAGCCGTGTGGCTGCAGTGAAATATCTAGTATTTTCATTCCTAGCCATGTGGCTGTAGTGAACTATATAGTACTTTTATTCCTAGTCATGTGGCTGTAGTGAAATATCTAGTACTTTCATTCCTATAGCCGTGTGGCTGTAGTGAAATATCTAGTACTTTTATTCCTAGCCATGTGGCTGTAGTGAACTATCTAGTACTTTCATTCCTAGCCATGTGGCTGTAGTGAAATATCTAGTACTTTTATTCCTAGCCATGTGGCTGTAATGGAATATTTAGTAATTTTATTCCTAGCCATGTGACTGTAGTGAACTATCTAGTACTTTTATTCCTAGCCATGTGGCTGTAGTGAAATATCTAGTACTGTTATTCCTAGCCATGTGGCTGTAGTGAAATATCTAGTACTTTTATTCCTAGCCATGTGGCTGTAATGGAATATTTAGTGATTTTATTCCTAGCTATGTGGCTGTAGTGAAATATCTAGTACTTTCATTCCTAGCCATGTGGCTGTAGTGAAATATCTAGTACTTTCATTCCTAGCCATGTGGCTGTAGTGAAATATCTAGTACTTTTAATCCTAGCCATGTGGCTGTAATGGAATATTTAGTAATTTTATTCCTAGCCATGTGGCTGTAGTGAAATATCTAGTACTTTCATTCCTAGCCATGTAGCAGTAGTGAAATATCAAGTACTTTCATTCCTAGCCATGTGGCTGTAGTGAACTATCTAGTACTTTTATTCCTAGCCATGTGGCTGTAGTGAGATATATAGTACTTTTATTCCTAGCCATGTGGCTGTAATGGAATATTTAGTAATTTTATTCCTAGCCAAGTGGCTGTAGTGAAATATCTAGTACTTTCATTCCTAGCCATGTGGCTGTAGTGAAATATCTAGTACTTTTATTCCTAACCATGTGGCTGTAGTGAAATATCTAGTACTTTCATTCCTAGCCATGTGGCTGTAGTGAAATATCTAGTAATTTTATTCCTAGCCATGTTGCTGTAGTGAAATATCTAGTACTTTTATTCCTAGCCATGTGGCTGTAGTGAACTATCTAGTACTTTTATTCCTAGCCATGTGGCTGTAGTGAAATATCTAGTACTTTCATTCCTAGCCATATGGCTGTAGTGAAATATCTAGTACTTTTATTCCTAGCCATGTGGCTGTAATGGAATATTTAGTAATTTTATTCCTAGCCATGTGGCTGTAGTGAAATATCTAGTACTTTCATTCCTAGCCATGTGGCTGTAGTGAAATATCTAGTACTTTTATTCCTAGCCATGTTGCTGTAATGGAATATTTAGTAATTTTATTCCTAGCCATGTGGCTGTAGTGAAATATCTAGTACTTTCATTCCTAGCCATGTGGCTGTAGTGAACTATCTAGTACTTTTATTCCTAGCCATGTGGCTGTAGTGAAATGTCTAGTACTTTTATTCCTAGCAATGTGGCTGTAGTGAAATATCTAGTACTTTCATTCCTAGCCATGTGGCTGTAGTGAACTATCTAGTACTTTTATTCCCAGCCATGTGGCTGTAGTGAAATATCTAGTACTTTCATTCCTAGCCATGTGGCTGTAGTGAACTATCTAGTACTTTTATTCCTAGCCATGTGGCTGTAGTGAAATATCTAGTATTTTTATTCCTAGCCATGTGGCTGTAGTGAAATATCTATTACTTTTATTCCTAGCCATGTGGCTGTAATGGAATATTCAGTAATTTTATTCCTAGCCATGTGGCTGTAGTGAAATATCTAGTACTTTCATTCCTAGCCATGTGGCTGTAGTGAAATATCTAGTACTTTCATTCCTAGCCATGTGGCTGTAGTGAAATATCTAGTACTTTTATTCCTAGCCATGTGGCTGTAATGGAATATTTAGTAATATTATTCCTAGCCATGTGGCTGTAGTGAAATATCTAGTACTTTCATTCCTAGCCATGTGGCTGTAGTGAAATATCTAGTACTTTTATTCCTAGCCATGTAGCTGTAATGGAATATCTAGTAATTTTATTCCTAGCCATGTGGCTGTAGTGAACTATCTAGTACTTTTATTCCTAGCCATCTGGCTGTAGTGAAATATCTAGTACTTTCATTCCTAGCCATGTGGCTGTAGTGAACTATCTAGTACTTTTATTCCTAGCCATGTGGCTGTAGTGAAATATCTAGTACTTTCATTCCTAGCCATGTGGCTGTAGTGAAATATCTAGTACTTTTATTCCTAGCCATGTGGCTGTAGTGAAATATCTAGTACTTTCATTCCTAGCCATGTGGCTGTAGTGAACTATCTAGTACTTTTATTCCTAGCCATGTGGCTGTAGTGAAATATCTAGTACTTTCATTCCTATAGCCGTGTGGCTGTAGTGAAATATCTAGTACTTTCATTCCTAGCCATGTGGCTGTAGTGAACTATCTAGTACTTTTATTCCTAGTCATGTGGCTGTAGTGAAATATCTAGTACTTTCATTCCTATAGCCGTGTGGCTGTAGTGAAATATCTAGTACTTTCATTCCTAGCCATGTGGCTGTAGTGAACTATCTAGTACTTTTATTCCTAGCCATGTGGCTGTAGTGAAATATCTAGTACTTTTATTCCTAGCCATGTACGTGGCTGTAGTGAAATATCTAGTACTTTTATTCCTAGCCATGTGGCTGTAATGGAATATTTAGTAATTTTATTCCTAGCCATGTGACTGTAGTGAAATATCTAGTACTTTTATTCCTAGCCATGTGGCTGTTGTGAAATATCTAGTACTTCATTCCTAGCCATGTGGCTTTAGTGAACTATCTAGTACTTTTATTCCTAGCCATGTGGCTGTAGTGAAATATCTAGTACTTTCATTCCTAGCCATGTGGCTGTAGTGAACTATCTAGTACTTTTATTCCTTGCCATGTGGCTGTAGTGAAATATCTAGTACTGTTATTCCTAGCCATGTGGCTGTAGTGAAATATCTAGTACTTTTATTCCTAGCCATGTGGCTGTAATGGAATATTTTGTAATTTTATTCCTAGCCATGTGGCTGTAGTGAACTATCTAATACTTTTATTCCTAGCCATGTGGCTGTAGTGAAATATCTAGTACTTTTATTCCTAGCCATGTGGCTGTAGTGAAGTATCTAGTACTTTTATTCCTAGCCATGTGGCTGTAGTGAACTATCTAATACTTTTATTCCTAGCCATGTGGCTGTAGTGAAATATCTAGTACTTTTATTCCTAGCCATGTGGCTGTAGTGAAATATCTAGTACTTTTATTCCTAGCCATGTGGCTGTAGTGAACTATCTAATACTTTTATTCCAAGCCATGTGGCTGTAGTGAAATATCTAGTACTTTTATTCCTAGCCATGTGGCTGTAGTGAACTATCTAATACTTTTATTCCTAGCCATGTGGCTGTAGTGAAATATCTAGTACTTTTATTCCTAGCCATGTGGCTGTAGTGAAATATCTAGTACTTTCACTCCTAGCCATGTGGCTGTACTGAACTATCTAGTGCTTTTATTCCTAGCCATGTGGCTGTAGTGAAATATCTAGTACTTTCATTCCTATAGCCATGTGGCTGTAGTGAAATATCTAGTACTTTCATTCCTAGCCATGTGGCTGTAGTGAACTATCTAGTACTTTTATTCCTAGCCATGTGGCTGTAGTGAAATATCTAGTACTTTTATTCCTAGCCATGTGGCTGTATTGAAATATCTAGTACTTTTATTCCTAGCCATGTGGCTGTAATGGAATATTTAGTAATTTTATTCCTAGCCATGTGGCTGTAGTGAAATATCTAGTACTTTTATTCCTAGCCATGTGGCTGTAGTGAAATATCTAATACTTTCATTCCTAGCCATGTGGCTGTAGTGAACTATCTAGTACTTTTTTTCCTAGCCATGTGGCTGTAGTGAAATATCTAGTACTTTCATTCCTAACCATGTGGCTGTAGTGAACTATCTAGTACTTTTATTCCTAGCCATGTGGCTGTAGTGAAATATCTAGTACTTTCATTCCTAGCCATGTGGCTGTAGTGAACTATCTAGTACTTTTATTCCTAGCCATGTGGCTGTAGTGAAATATCTAGTACTTTTATTCCTAGCCATGTGGCTGTAGTGAAATATCTAGTACTTTTATTCCTAGCCATGTGGCTGTAGTGAAATATTTAGTAATTTTATTCCTAGCCATGTGGCTGTAGTGAACTATCTAGTACTTTTATTCCTAGCCATGTGGCTGTAGTGAAATATCTAGTACTTTCATTCCTAGCCATGTGGCTTTAGTGAAATATCTAGTACTTTTATTCCTAGCCATGTGGCTGTAATGGAATATTTAGTAATTTTATTCCTAGCCATGTGGCTGTAGTGAAATATCTAGTACTTTCATTCCTAGCCATGTGGCTGTAGTGAAATATCTAGTACTTTTATTCCTAGCCAAGTGGCTGTAATGGAATATTTAGTAATTTTATTCCTAGCCATGTGGCTGTAGTGAAATATCTAGTACTTTCATTACTAGCCATGTGGCTGTAGTGAACTATCAAGTACTTTTATTCCTAGCCATGTGGCTGTAGTGAAATATCTAGTACTTTTATTCCTAGCCATGTGGCTGTAGTGAAATATCTAGTACTTTCATTCCTAGCCATGTGGCTGTAGTGAACTATCTAGTACTTTTATTCCTAGCCATGTGGCTGTAGTGAAATATCTAGTACTTTCATTCCTAGCCATGTGGCTGTAGTGAACTATCTAGTACTTTTATTCCTAGCCATGTGGCTGTAGTGAAATATCTAGTACTTTTATTCCTAGCCATGTGGCTGTAGTGAAATATCTAGTACTTTTATTCCTAGCCATGTGGCTGTAGTGAAATATCTAGTACTTTCATTCCTAGCCATGTGGCTGTACTGAACTATCTAGTACTTTTATTCCTAGCCATGTGGCTGTAGTGAAATATCTAGTACTTTCATTCCTATAGCCATGTGGCTGTAGTGAAATATCTAGTACTTTCATTCCTAGCCATGTGGCTGTTGTGAACTATCTAGTACTTTTATTCCTAGCCATGTGGCTGTAGTGAAATATCTAGTACTTTTATTCCTAGCCATGTGGCTGTAGTGAAATATCTAGTACTTTTATTCCTAGCCATGTGGCTGTAATGGAATATTTAGTAATTTTATTCCTAGCCATGTGGCTGTAGTGAAATATCTAGTACTTTTATTTCTAGCCATGTGGCTGTAGTGAACTATCTAGTACTTTTATTCCTAGCCATGTGGCTGTAGTGAAATATCTAGTACTTTTATTCCTAGCCATGTGGCTGTAGTGAAATATCTAGTACTTTCATTCCTAGCCATGTGGCTGTAGTGAACTATCTAGTACTTTTATTCCTAGCCATGTGGCTGTAGTGAAATATCTAGTACTTTCATTCGTAGCCATGTGGCTGTAGTGAACTATCTAGTACTTTTATTCCTAGCCATGTGGCTGTAGTGAAATATCTAGTACTTTTATTCCTAGCTATGTGGCTGTAGTGAAATATCTAGTACTTTTATTCCTAGCCATGTGGCTGTAATGGAATATTTAGTAATTTTATTCCTAGCCATGTGGCTGTAGTGAAATATCTAGTACTTTCATTCCTAGCCATGTGGCTGTAGTGAAATATCTAGTACTTTCATTCCTAGCCATGTGGCTGTAGTGAAATATCTAGTACTTTTATTCCTAGCCATGTGGCTGTAATGGAATATTTAGTAATATTATTCCTAGCCATGTGGCTGTAGTGAAATATCTAGTACTTTCATTCCTAGCCATGTGGCTGTAGTGAAATATCTAGTACTTTTATTCTTAGCCATGTGGCTGTAATGGAATATCTAGTAATTTTAATACTAGCCATGTGGCTGTAGTGAACTATCTTGTACTTTTATTCCTAGCCATCTGGCTGTAGTGAAATATCTAGTACTTTCATTCCTAGCCATGTGGCTGTAGTGAACTATCTAGTACTTTTATTCCTAGCCATGTGGCTGTAGTGAAATATCTAGTACTTTCATTCCTAGCCATGTGGCTGTAGTGAACTATCTAGTACTTTTATTCCTAGCCATGTGGCTGTAGTGAAATATCTAGTACTTTCATTCCTAGCCATGTGGCTGTAGTGAACTATCTAGTACTTTTATTTCTAGCCATGTGGCTGTAGTGAAATATCTAGTACTTTCATTCCTATAGCCGTGTGGCTGCAGTGAAATATCTAGTACTTTCATTCCTAGCCATGTGGCTGTAGTGAACTATATAGTACTTTTATCCCTAGTCATGTGGCTGTAGTGAAATATCTAGTACTTTCATTCCTATAGCCGTGTGGCTGTAGTGAAATATCTAGTACTTTTATTCCTAGCCATGTGGCTGTAGTGAACTATCTAGTACTTTCATTCCTAGCCATGTGGCTGTAGTGAAATATCTAGTACTTTTATTCCTAGCCATGTGGCTGTAATGGAATATTTAGTAATTTTATTCCTAGCCATGTGACTGTAGTGAACTATCTAGTACTTTTATTCCTAGCCATGTGGCTGTAGTGAAATATCTAGTACTGTTATTCCTAGCCATGTGGCTGTAGTGAAATATCTAGTACTTTTATTCCTAGCCATGTGGCTGTAATGGAATATTTAGTGATTTTATTCCTAGCTATGTGGCTGTAGTGAAATATCTAGTACTTTCATTCCTAGCCATGTGGCTGTAGTGAAATATCTAGTACTTTCATTCCTAGCCATGTGGCTGTAGTGAAATATCTAGTACTTTTAATCCTAGCCATGTGGCTGTAATGGAATATTTAGTA
The DNA here is from genome assembly GCA_947561585.1 of Caprella mutica. Classification (NCBI taxonomy): domain Eukaryota; kingdom Metazoa; phylum Arthropoda; class Malacostraca; order Amphipoda; family Caprellidae; genus Caprella; species Caprella mutica. The sequence continues at coordinate 160,437 of CANNZV010001926.1, forward strand.
ATTTTATTCCTAGCCATGTGGCTGTAGTGAAATATCTAGTACTTTCATTCATAGCCATGTAGCAGTAGTGAAATATCAAGTACTTTCATTCCTAGCCATGTGGCTGTAGTGAACTATCTAGTACTTTTATTCCTAGCCATGTGGCTGTAGTGAGATATATAGTACTTTTATTCCTAGCCATGTGGCTGTAATGGAATATTTAGTAATTTTATTCCTAGCCAAGTGGCTGTAGTGAAATATCTAGTACTTTCATTCCTAGCCATGTGGCTGTAGTGAAATATCTAGTACTTTTATTCCTAACCATGTGGCTGTAGTGAAATATCTAGTACTTTCATTCCTAGCCATGTGGCTGTAGTGAAATATCTAGTAATTTTATTCCTAGCCATGTTGCTGTAGTGAAATATCTAGTACTTTTATTCCTAGCCATGTGGCTGTAGTGAACTATCTAGTACTTTTATTCCTAGCCATGTGGCTGTAGTGAAATATCTAGTACTTTCATTCCTAGCCATGTGGCTGTAGTGAAATATCTAGTACTTTTATTCCTAGCCATGTGGCTGTAATGGAATATTTAGTAATTTTATTCCTAGCCATGTGGCTGTAGTGAAATATCTAGTACTTTCATTCCTAGCCATGTGGCTGTAGTGAAATATCTAGTACTTTTATTCCTAGCCATGTTGCTGTAATGGAATATTTAGTAATTTTATTCCTAGCCATGTGGCTGTAGTGAAATATCTAGTACTTTCATTCCTAGCCATGTGGCTGTAGTGAACTATCTAGTACTTTTATTCCTAGCCATGTGGCTGTAGTGAAATGTCTAGTACTTTTATTCCTAGCAATGTGGCTGTAGTGAAATATCTAGTACTTTCATTCCTAGCCATGTGGCTGTAGTGAACTATCTAGTACTTTTATTCCCAGCCATGTGGCTGTAGTGAAATATCTAGTACTTTCATTCCTAGCCATGTGGCTGTAGTGAACTATCTAGTACTTTTATTCCTAGCCATGTGGCTGTAGTGAAATATCTAGTATTTTTATTCCTAGCCATGTGGCTGTAGTGAACTATCTAGTACTTTTATTTCTAGCCATGTGGCTGTAGTGAAATATCTAGTACTTTCATTCCTATAGCCGTGTGGCTGCAGTGAAATATCTAGTACTTTCATTCCTAGCCATGTGGCTGTAGTGAACTATATAGTACTTTTATTCCTAGTCATGTGGCTGTAGTGAAATATCTAGTACTTTCATTCCTATAGCCGTGTGGCTGTAGTGAAATATCTAGTACTTTTATTCCTAGCCATGTGGCTGTAGTGAACTATCTAGTACTTTCATTCCTAGCCATGTGGCTGTAGTGAAATATCTAGTACTTTTATTCCTAGCCATGTGGCTGTAATGGAATATTTAGTAATTTTATTCCTAGCCATGTGACTGTAGTGAACTATCTAGTACTTTTATTCCTAGCCATGTGGCTGTAGTGAAATATCTAGTACTGTTATTCCTAGCCATGTGGCTGTAGTGAAATATCTAGTACTTTTATTCCTAGCCATGTGGCTGTAATGGAATATTTAGTGATTTTATTCCTAGCTATGTGGCTGTAGTGAAATATCTAGTACTTTCATTCCTAGCCATGTGGCTGTAGTGAAATATCTAGTACTTTCATTCCTAGCCATGTGGCTGTAGTGAAATATCTAGTACTTTTATTCCTAGCCATGTGGCTGTAATGGAATATTTAGTAATTTTATTCCTAGCCATGTGGCTGTAGTGAAATATCTAGTACTTTCATTCCTAGCCATGTAGCAGTAGTGAAATATCAAGTACTTTCATTCCTAGCCATCTGGCTGTAGTGAACTATCTAGTACTTTTATTCCTAGCCATGTGGCTGTAGTGAGATATATAGTACTTTTATTCCTAGCCATGTGGCTGTAATGGAATATTTAGTAATTTTATTCCTAGCCAAGTGGCTGTAGTGAAATATCTAGTACTTTCATTCCTAGCCATGTGGTTGTAATGGAATATTTAGTAATTTTATTCCTAGCCATGTGGCTGTAGTGAAATATCTAGTACTTTCATTCCTAGCCATGTGGCTGTAGTGAACTATCTAGTACTTTTATTCCTAGCCATGTGGCTGTAGTGAGATATATAGTACTTTTATTCCTAGCTATGTGGCTTTAATGGAATATTTAGTAATTTTATTCCTAGCCATGTGGCTGTAGTGAAATATCTAGTACTTTCATTCCTAGCCATGTGGCTGTAGTGAAATGTCTAGTAATTTTTATTCCTAGCCATGTTGCTGTTGTGAAATATCTAGTACTTTTATTCCTAGCCATGTGGCTGTAGTGAACTATCTAGTACTTTTATTCCTAGCCATGTGGCTGTAGTGAAATATCTAGTACTTTTATTCCTAGCCATGTGGCTGTAGTGAAATATCTAGTACTTTTATTCCTAGCCATGTGGCTGTAATGGAATATTTAGTAATTTTATTCCTAGCCATGTGGCTGTAGTGAAATATCTAGTACTTTCATTCCTAGCCATGTGGCTGTAGTGAAATATCTAGTACTTTCATTCCTAGCCATGTGGCTTTAGTGAAATATCTAGTACTTTCATTCCTAGCCATGTGGCTGTAGTGAAATATCTAGTACTTTTATTCCTAGCCATGTGGCTGTAATGGAATATTTAGTAATTTTATTCCTAGCCATGTGGCAGTAGTGAAATATCTAGTACTTTCATTACTAGCCATGTGGCTGTAGTGAACTATCTAGTACTTTTATTCCTAGCCATGTGGCTGTAGTGAAATATCTAGTACTTTTATTCCTAGCCATGTGGCTGTAGTGAAATATCTAGTAATTTCATTCCTAGCCATGTGGCTGTAGTGAACTATCTAGTACTTTTATTCCTAGCCATGTGGCTGTAGTGAAATATCTAGTACTTTCATTCGTAGCCATGTGGCTGTAGTGAACTATCTAGTACTTTTATTCCTAGCCATGTGGCTGTAGTGAAATATCTAGTACTTTTATTCCTAGCCATGTGGCTGTAGTGAAATATCTAGTACTTTTATTCCTAGCCATGTGGCTGTAATGGAATATTTAGTAATTTTATTCCTAGCCATGTGGCTGTAGTGAAATATCTAGTACTTTTATTCCTAGCCATGTGGCTGTAGTGAAATATCTAGTACTTTCATTCCTAGCCATGTGGCTGTAGTGAAATATCTAGTACTTTTATTCCTAGCCATGTGGCTGTAATGGAATATTTAGTAATATTATTCCTAGCCATGTGGCTGTAGTGAAATATCTAGTACTTTCATTCCTAGCCATGTGGCTGTAGTGAAATATCTAGTACTTTTATTCTTAGCCATGTGGCTGTAATGGAATATCTAGTAATTTTAATACTAGCCATGTGGCTGTAGTGAACTATCTTGTACTTTTATTCCTAGCCATCTGGCTGTAGTGAAATATCTAGTACTTTCATTCCTAGCCATGTGGCTGTAGTGAACTATCTAGTACTTTTATTCCTAGCCATGTGGCTGTAGTGAAATATCTAGTACTTTCATTCCTAGCCATGTGGCTGTAGTGAACTATCTAGTACTTTTATTCCTAACCATGTGGCTGTAGTGAAATATCTAGTACTTTCATTCCTAGCCATGTGGCTGTAGTGAACTATCTAGTACTTTTATTTCTAGCCATGTGGCTGTAGTGAAATATCTAGTACTTTCATTCCTATAGCCGTGTGGCTGCAGTGAAATATCTAGTACTTTCATTCCTAGCCATGTGGCTGTAGTGAACTATATAGTACTTTTATTCCTAGTCATGTGGCTGTAGTGAAATATCTAGTACTTTCATTCCTATAGCCGTGTGGCTGTAGTGAAATATCTAGTACTTTTATTCCTAGCCATGTGGCTGTAGTGAACTATCTAGTACTTTCATTCCTAGCCATGTGGCTGTAGTGAAATATCTAGTACTTTTATTCCTAGCCATGTGGCTGTAATGGAATATTTAGTAATTTTATTCCTAGCCATGTGACTGTAGTGAACTATCTAGTACTTTTATTCCTAGCCATGTGGCTGTAGTGAAATATCTAGTACTGTTATTCCTAGCCATGTGGCTGTAGTGAAATATCTAGTACTTTTATTCCTAGCCATGTGGCTGTAATGGAATATTTAGTGATTTTATTCCTAGCTATGTGGCTGTAGTGAAATATCTAGTACTTTCATTCCTAGCCATGTGGCTGTAGTGAAATATCTAGTACTTTCATTCCTAGCCATGTGGCTGTAGTGAAATATCTAGTACTTTTATTCCTAGCCATGTGGCTGTAATGGAATATTTAGTAATTTTATTCCTAGCCATGTGGCTGTAGTGAAATATCTAGTACTTTCATTCCTAGCCATGTAGCAGTAGTGAAATATCAAGTACTTTCATTCCTAGCCATCTGGCTGTAGTGAACTATCTAGTACTTTTATTCCTAGCCATGTGGCTGTAGTGAGATATATAGTACTTTTATTCCTAGCCATGTGGCTGTAATGGAATATTTAGTAATTTTATTCCTAGCCAAGTGGCTGTAGTGAAATATCTAGTACTTTCATTCCTAGCCATGTGGTTGTAATGGAATATTTAGTAATTTTATTCCTAGCCATGTGGCTGTAGTGAAATATCTAGTACTTTCATTCCTAGCCATGTGGCTGTAGTGAAATATCTAGTAATTTTATTCCTAGCCATGTTGCTGTAGTGAAATATCTAGTACTTTTATTCCTAGCCATGTGGCTGTAGTGAACTATCTAGTACTTTTATTCCCAGCCATGTGGCTGTAGTGAAATATCTAGTACTTTCATTCCTAGCCATGTGGCTGTAGTGAAATATCTAGTACTTTTATTCCTAGCCATGTGGCTGTAATGGAATATTTAGTAATTTTATTCCTAGCCATGTGGCTGTAGTGAAATATCTAGTACTTTCATTCCTAGCCATGTGGCTGTAGTGAAATATCTAGTACTTTTATTCCTAGCCATGTTGCTGTAATGGAATATTTAGTAATTTTATTCCTAGCCATGTGGCTGTAGTGAAATATCTAGTACTTTCATTCCTAGCCATGTGGCTGTAGTGAACTATCTAGTACTTTTATTCCTAGCCATGTGGCTGTAGTGAAATGTCTAGTACTTTTATTCCTAGCAATGTGGCTGTAGTGAAATATCTAGTACTTTCATTCCTAGCCATGTGGCTGTAGTGAACTATCTAGTACTTTTATTCCCAGCCATGTGGCTGTAGTGAAATATCTAGTACTTTCATTCCTAGCCATGTGGCTGTAGTGAACTATCTAGTACTTTTATTCCTAGCCATGTGGCTGTAGTGAAATATCTAGTATTTTTATTCCTAGCCATGTGGCTGTAATGGAATATTTAGTAATATTATTCCTAGCCATGTGGCTGTAGTGAAATATCTAGTACTTTCATTCTTAGCCATGTGGCTGTAGTGAAATATCTAGTACTTTTATTCCTAGCCATGTGGCTGTAATGGAATATTCAGTAATTTTATTCCTAGCCATGTGGCTGTAGTGAAATATCTAGTACTTTCATTCCTAGCCATGTGGCTGTAGTGAAATATCTAGTACTTTCATTCCTAGCCATGTGGCTGTAGTGAAATATCTAGTACTTTTATTCCTAGCCATGTGGCTGTAATGGAATATTTAGTAATATTATTCCTAGCCATGTGGCTGTAGTGAAATATCTAGTACTTTCATTCTTAGCCATGTGGCTGTAGTGAAATATCTAGTACTTTTATTCCTAGCCATGTGGCTGTAATGGAATATCTAGTAATTTTATTCCTAGCCATGTGGCTGTAGTGAACTATCTAGTACTTTTATTCCTAGCCATCTGGCTGTAGTGAAATATCTAGTACTTTCATTCCTAGCCATGTGGCTGTAGTGAACTATCTAGTACTTTTATTCCTAGCCATGTGGCTGTAGTGAAATATCTAGTACTTTCATTCCTAGCCATGTGGCTGTAGTGAAATATCTAGTACTTTTATTCCTAGCCATGTGGCTGTAGTGAAATATCTAGTACTTTCATTCCTAGCCATGTGGCTGTAGTGAACTATCAAGTACTTTTATTCCTAGCCATGTGGCTGTAGTGAAATATCTAGTACTTTCATTCCTATAGCCGTGTGGCTGTAGTGAAATATCTAGTACTTTCATTCCTAGCCATGTGGCTGTAGTGAACTATCTAGTACTTTTATTCCTAGTCATGTGGCTGTAGTGAAATATCTAGTACTTTCATTCCTATAGCCGTGTGGCTGTAGTGAAATATCTAGTACTTTCATTCCTAGCCATGTGGCTGTAGTGAACTATCTAGTACTTTTATTCCTAGCCATGTACGTGGCTGTAGTGAAATATCTAGTACTTTTATTCCTAGCCATGTGGCTGTAATGGAATATTTAGTAATTTTATTCCTAGCCATGTGACTGTAGTGAAATATCTAGTACTTTTATTCCTAGCCATGTGGCTGTTGTGAAATATCTAGTACTTCATTCCTAGCCATGTGGCTGTAGTGAACTATCTAGTACTTTTATTCCTAGCCATGTGGCTGTAGTGAAATATCTAGTACTTTCATTCCTAGCCATGTGGCTGTAGTGAACTATCTAGTACTTTTATTCCTTGCCATGTGGCTGTAGTGAAATATCTAGTACTGTTATTCCTAGCCATGTGGCTGTAGTGAAATATCTAATACTTTTATTCCTAGCCATGTGGCTGTAGTGAAATATCTAGTACTTTTATTCCTAGCCATGTGGCTGTAGTGAAATATCTAGTACTTTCATTCCTAGCCATGTGGCTGTACTGAACTATCTAGTGCTTTTATTCCTAGCCATGTGGCTGTAGTGAAATATCTAGTACTTTCATTCCTATAGCCATGTGGCTGTAGTGAAATATCTAGTACTTTCATTCCTAGCCATGTGGCTGTAGTGAACTATCTAGTACTTTTATTCCTAGCCATGTGGCTGTAGTGAAATATCTAGTACTTTTATTCCTAGCCATGTGGCTGTATTGAAATATCTAGTACTTTTATTCCTAGCCATGTGGCTGTAATGGAATATTTAGTAATTTTATTCCTAGCCATGTGGCTGTAGTGAAATATCTAGTACTTTTATTCCTAGCCATGTGGCTGTAGTGAAATATCTAATACTTTCATTCCTAGCCATGTGGCTGTAGTGAACTATCTAGTACTTTTTTTCCTAGCCATGTGGCTGTAGTGAAATATCTAGTACTTTCATTCCTAACCATGTGGCTGTAGTGAACTATCTAGTACTTTTATTCCTAGCCATGTGGCTGTAGTGAAATATCTAGTACTTTCATTCCTAGCCATGTGGCTGTAGTGAACTATCTAGTACTTTTATTCCTAGCCATGTGGCTGTAGTGAAATATCTAGTACTTTTATTCCTAGCCATGTGGCTGTAGTGAAATATCTAGTACTTTTATTCCTAGCCATGTGGCTGTAGTGAAATATTTAGTAATTTTATTCCTAGCCATGTGGCTGTAGTGAACTATCTAGTACTTTTATTCCTAGCCATGTGGCTGTAGTGAAATATCTAGTACTTTCATTCCTAGCCATGTGGCTGTAGTGAAATATCTAGTACTTTTATTCCTAGCCATGTGGCTGTAATGGAATATTTAGTAATTTTATTCCTAGCCATGTGGCTGTAGTGAAATATCTAGTACTTTCATTCCTAGCCATGTGGCTGTAGTGAAATATCTAGTACTTTTATTCCTAGCCAAGTGGCTGTAATGGAATATTTAGTAATTTTATTCCTAGCCATGTGGCTGTAGTGAAATATCTAGTACTTTCATTACTAGCCATGTGGCTGTAGTGAACTATCAAGTACTTTTATTCCTAGCCATGTGGCTGTAGTGAAATATCTAGTACTTTTATTCCTAGCCATGTGGCTGTAGTGAAATATCTAGTACTTTCATTCCTAGCCATGTGGCTGTAGTGAACTATCTAGTACTTTTATTCCTAGCCATGTGGCTGTAGTGAAATATCTAGTACTTTCATTCCTAGCCATGTGGCTGTAGTGAACTATCTAGTACTTTTATTCCTAGCCATGTGGCTGTAGTGAAATATCTAGTACTTTTATTCCTAGCCATGTGGCTGTAGTGAAATATCTAGTACTTTTATTCCTAGCCATGTGGCTGTAGTGAAATATCTAGTACTTTCATTCCTAGCCATGTGGCTGTACTGAACTATCTAGTACTTTTATTCCTAGCCATGTGGCTGTAGTGAAATATCTAGTACTTTCATTCCTATAGCCATGTGGCTGTAGTGAAATATCTAGTACTTTCATTCCTAGCCATGTGGCTGTTGTGAACTATCTAGTACTTTTATTCCTAGCCATGTGGCTGTAGTGAAATATCTAGTACTTTTATTCCTAGCCATGTGGCTGTAGTGAAATATCTAGTACTTTTATTCCTAGCCATGTGGCTGTAATGGAATATTTAGTAATTTTATTCCTAGCCATGTGGCTGTAGTGAAATATCTAGTACTTTTATTTCTAGCCATGTGGCTGTAGTGAAATATCTAGTACTTTCATTCCTAGCCATGTGGCTGTAGTGAACTATCTAGTACTTTTATTCCTAGCCATGTGGCTGTAGTGAAATATCTAGTGCTTTCATTCCTAGCCATGTGGCTGAAGTGAACTATCTAGTACTTTTATTCCTAGCCATGTGGCTGTAGTGAAATATCTAGTACTTTTATTCCTAGCCATGTGGCTGTAGTGAAATATCTAGTACTTTTATTCCTAGCCATGTGGCTGTAGTGAAATATCTAGTACTTTCATTCCTAGCCATGAGGCTGTAGTGAACTATCTAGTACTTTTATTCCTAGCCATGTGGCTGTAGTGAAATATCTAGTACTTTCATTCCTAGCCATGTGGCTGTAGTGAAATATCTAGTACTTTTATTCCTAGCCATGTGGCTGTAATGGAATATTTAGTAATTTTATTCCTAGCCATGTGGCTGTAGTGAAATATCTAGTACTTTCATTCCTAGCCATGTGGCTGTAGTGAAATATCTAGTACTTTTATTCCTAGCCATGTGGCTGTAATGGAATATTTAGTAATTTTATTCCTAGCTATGTGGCAGTAGTGAAATATCTAGTACTTTCATTACTAGCCATGTGGCTGTAGTGAACTATCTAGTACTTTTATTCCTAGCCATGTGGCTGTAGTGAAATATCTAGTACTTTTATTCCTAGCCATGTGGCTGTAGTGAAATATCTAGTACTTTCATTCCTAGCCATGTGGCTGTAGTGAACTATCTAGTACTTTTATTCCTAGCCATGTGGCTGTAGTGAAATATCTAGTACTTTCATTCGTAGCCATGTGGCTGTAGTGAACTATCTAGTACTTTTATTCCTAGCCATGTGGCTGTAGTGAAATATCTAGTACTTTTATTCCTAGCTATGTGGCTGTAGTGAAATATCTAGTACTTTTATTCCTAGCCATGTGGCTGTAATGGAATATTTAGTAATTTTATTCCTAGCCATGTGGCTGTAGTGAAATATCTAGTACTTTCATTCCTAGCCATGTGGCTGTAGTGAAATATCTAGTACTTTCATTCCTAGCCATGTGGCTGTAGTGAAATATCTAGTACTTTTATTCCTAGCCATGTGGCTGTAATGGAATATTTAGTAATATTATTCCTAGCCATGTGGCTGTAGTGAAATATCTAGTACTTTCATTCCTAGCCATGTGGCTGTAGTGAAATATCTAGTACTTTTATTCTTAGCCATGTGGCTGTAATGGAATATCTAGTAATTTTAATACTAGCCATGTGGCTGTAGTGAACTATCTTGTACTTTTATTCCTAGCCATCTGGCTGTAGTGAAATATCTAGTACTTTCATTCCTAGCCATGTGGCTGTAGTGAACTATCTAGTACTTTTATTCCTAGCCATGTGGCTGTAGTGAAATATCTAGTACTTTCATTCCTAGCCATGTGGCTGTAGTGAACTATCTAGTACTTTTATTCCTAGCCATGTGGCTGTAGTGAAATATCTAGTACTTTCATTCCTAGCCATGTGGCTGTAGTGAACTATCTAGTACTTTTATTTCTAGCCATGTGGCTGTAGTGAAATATCTAGTACTTTCATTCCTATAGCCGTGTGGCTGCAGTGAAATATCTAGTACTTTCATTCCTAGCCATGTGGCTGTAGTGAACTATATAGTACTTTTATTCCTAGTCATGTGGCTGTAGTGAAATATCTAGTACTTTCATTCCTATAGCCGTGTGGCTGTAGTGAAATATCTAGTACTTTTATTCCTAGCCATGTGGCTGTAGTGAACTATCTAGTACTTTCATTCCTAGCCATGTGGCTGTAGTGAAATATCTAGTACTTTTATTCCTAGCCATGTGGCTGTAATGGAATATTTAGTAATTTTATTCCTAGCCATGTGACTGTAGTGAACTATCTAGTACTTTTATTCCTAGCCATGTGGCTGTAGTGAAATATCTAGTACTGTTATTCCTAGCCATGTGGCTGTAGTGAAATATCTAGTACTTTTATTCCTAGCCATGTGGCTGTAATGGAATATTTAGTGATTTTATTCCTAGCTATGTGGCTGTAGTGAAATATCTAGTACTTTCATTCCTAGCCATGTGGCTGTAGTGAAATATCTAGTACTTTCATTCCTAGCCATGTGGCTGTAGTGAAATATCTAGTACTTTTAATCCTAGCCATGTGGCTGTAATGGAATATTTAGTAATTTTATTCCTAGCCATGTGGCTGTAGTGAAATATCTAGTACTTTCATTCCTAGCCATGTAGCAGTAGTGAAATATCAAGTACTTTCATTCCTAGCCATGTGGCTGTAGTGAACTATCTAGTACTTTTATTCCTAGCCATGTGGCTGTAGTGAGATATGTAGTACTTTTATTCCTAGCCATGTGGCTGTAATGGAATATTTAGTAATTTTATTCCTAGCCAAGTGGCTGTAGTGAAATATCTAGTACTTTCATTCCTAGCCATGTGGCTGTAGTGAAATATCTAGTACTTTTATTCCTAACCATGTGGCTGTAGTGAAATATCTAGTACTTTCATTCCTAGCCATGTGGCTGTAGTGAAATATCTAGTAATTTTATTCCTAGCCATGTTGCTGTAGTGAAATATCTAGTACTTTTATTCCTAGCCATGTGGCTGTAGTGAACTATCTAGTACTTTTATTCCTAGCCATGTGGCTGTAGTGAAATATCTAGTACTTTCATTCCTAGCCATGTGGCTGTAGTGAAATATCTAGTACTTTTATTCCTAGCCATGTGGCTGTAATGGAATATTTAGTAATTTTATTCCTAGCCATGTGGCTGTAGTGAAATATCTAGTACTTTCATTCCTAGCCATGTGGCTGTAGTGAAATATCTAGTACTTTTATTCCTAGCCATGTTGCTGTAATGGAATATTTAGTAATTTTATTCCTAGCCATGTGGCTGTAGTGAAATATCTAGTACTTTCATTCCTAGCCATGTGGCTGTAGTGAACTATCTAGTACTTTTATTCCTAGCCATGTGGCTGTAGTGAAATGTCTAGTACTTTTATTCCTAGCAATGTGGCTGTAGTGAAATATCTAGTACTTTCATTCCTAGCCATGTGGCTGTAGTGAACTATCTAGTACTTTTATTCCCAGCCATGTGGCTGTAGTGAAATATCTAGTACTTTCATTCCTAGCCATGTGGCTGTAGTGAACTATCTAGTACTTTTATTCCTAGCCATGTGGCTGTAGTGAAATATCTAGTATTTTTATTCCTAGCCATGTGGCTGTAGTGAAATATCTATTACTTTTATTCCTAGCCATGTGGCTGTAATGGAATATTCAGTAATTTTATTCCTAGCCATGTGGCTGTAGTGAAATATCTAGTACTTTCATTCCTAGCCATGTGGCTGTAGTGAAATATCTAGTACTTTCATTCCTAGCCATGTGGCTTTAGTGAAATATCTAGTACTTTTATTCCTAGCCATGTGGCTGTAATGGAATATTTAGTAATATTATTCCTAGCCATGTGGCTGTAGTGAAATATCTAGTACTTTCATTCCTAGCCATGTGGCTGTAGTGAAATATCTAGTACTTTTATTCCTAGCCATGTGGCTGTAATGGAATATCTAGTAATTTTATTCCTAGCCATGTGGCTGTAGTGAACTATCTAGTACTTTTATTCCTAGCCATCTGGCTGTAGTGAAATATCTAGTACTTTCATTCCTAGCCATGTGGCTGTAGTGAACTATCTAGTACTTTTATTCCTAGCCATGTGGCTGTAGTGAAATATCTAGTACTTTCATTCCTAGCCATGTGGCTGTAGTGAAATATCTAGTACTTTTATTCCTAGCCATGTGGCTGTAGTGAAATATCTAGTACTTTCATTCCTAGCCATGTGGCTGTAGTGAACTATCTAGTACTTTTATTCCTAGCCATGTGGCTGTAGTGAAATATCTAGTACTTTCATTCCTATAGCCGTGTGGCTGTAGTGAAATATCTAGTACTTTCATTCCTAGCCATGTGGCTGTAGTGAACTATCTAGTACTTTTATTCCTAGTCATGTGGCTGTAGTGAAATATCTAGTACTTTCATTTCTATAGCCGTGTGGCTGTAGTGAAATATCTAGTACTTTCATTCCTAGCCATGTGGCTGTAGTGAACTATCTAGTACTTTTATTCCTAGCCATGTGGCTGTAGTGAAATATCTAGTACTTTTATTCCTAGCCATGTACGTGGCTGTAGTGAAATATCTAGTACTTTTATTCCTAGCCATGTGGCTGTAATGGAATATTTAGTAATTTTATTCCTAGCCATGTGACTGTAGTGAAATATCTAGTACTTTTATTCCTAGCCATGTGGCTGTTGTGAAATATCTAGTACTTCATTCCTAGCCATGTGGCTTTAGTGAACTATCTAGTACTTTTATTCCTAGCCATGTGGCTGTAGTGAAATATCTAGTACTTTCATTCCTAGCCATGTGGCTGTAGTGAACTATCTAGTACTTTTATTCCTTGCCATGTGGCTGTAGTGAAATATCTAGTACTGTTATTCCTAGCCATGTGGCTGTAGTGAAATATCTAGTACTTTTATTCCTAGCCATGTGGCTGTAATGGAATATTTTGTAATTTTATTCCTAGCCATGTGGCTGTAGTGAAATATCTAGTACTTTCATTCCTAGCCATGTGGCTGTAGTGAAATATCTAGTACTTTCATTCCTAGCCATGTGGCTGTAGTGAAGTATCTAGTACTTTTATTCCTAGCCATGTGGCTGTAATGGAATATTTAGTAATTTTATTCCTAGCCATGTGGCTGTAGTGAAATATCTAGTTTTTTCATTCCTAGCCATGTGGCTGTAGTGAAATATCTAGTACTTTTATTCCTAGCCATGTGGCTGTAATGGAATATTTAGTAATTTTATTCCTTGCCATGTGGCTGTAGTGAAATATCTAGTACTTTCATTCCTAGCCATGTGGCTGTAGTGAACTATCTAGTACTTTTATTCCTAGCCATGTGGCTGTAGTGAGATATATAGTACTTTTATTCCTAGCTATGTGGCTTTAATGGAATATTTAGTAATTTTATTCCTAGCCATGTGGCTGTAGTGAAATATCTAGTACTTTCATTCCTAGCCATGTGGCTGTAGTGAAATGTCTAGTAATTTTTATTCCTAGCCATGTTGCTGTTGTGAAATATCTAGTACTTTTATTCCTAGCCATGTGGCTGTAGTGAACTATCTAGTACTTTTATTCCTAGCCATGTGGCTGTAGTGAAATATCTAGTACTTTTATTCCTAGCCATGTGGCTGTAGTGAAATATCTAGTACTTTTATTCCTAGCCATGTGGCTGTAATGGAATATTTAGTAATTTTATTCCTAGCCATGTGGCTGTAGTGAAATATCTAGTACTTTCATTCCTAGCCATGTGGCTGTAGTGAAATATCTAGTACTTTCATTCCTAGCCATGTGGCTTTAGTGAAATATCTAGTACTTTCATTCCTAGCCATGTGGCTGTAGTGAAATATCTAGTACTTTTATTCCTAGCCATGTGGCTGTAATGGAATATTTAGTAATTTTATTCCTAGCCATGTGGCAGTAGTGAAATATCTAGTACTTTCATTACTAGCCATGTGGCTGTAGTGAACTATCTAGTACTTTTATTCCTAGCCATGTGGCTGTAGTGAAATATCTAGTACTTTTATTCCTAGCCATGTGGCTGTAGTGAAATATCTAGTAATTTCATTCCTAGCCATGTGGCTGTAGTGAACTATCTAGTACTTTTATTCCTAGCCATGTGGCTGTAGTGAAATATCTAGTACTTTCATTCGTAGCCATGTGGCTGTAGTGAACTATCTAGTACTTTTATTCCTAGCCATGTGGCTGTAGTGAAATATCTAGTACTTTTATTCCTAGCCATGTGGCTGTAGTGAAATATCTAGTACTTTTATTCCTAGCCATGTGGCTGTAATGGAATATTTAGTAATTTTATTCCTAGCCATGTGGCTGTAGTGAAATATCTAGTACTTTTATTCCTAGCCATGTGGCTGTAGTGAAATATCTAGTACTTTCACTCCTAGCCATGTGGCTGTAGTGAAATATCTAGTACTTTTATTCCTAGCCATGTGGCTGTAATGGAATATTTAGTAATATTATTCCTAGCCATGTGGCTGTAGTGAAATATCTAGTACTTTCATTCCTAGCCATGTGGCTGTAGTGAAATATCTAGTACTTTTATTCTTAGCCATGTGGCTGTAATGGAATATCTAGTAATTTTAATACTAGCCATGTGGCTGTAGTGAACTATCTTGTACTTTTATTCCTAGCCATCTGGCTGTAGTGAAATATCTAGTACTTTCATTCCTAGCCATGTGGCTGTAGTGAACTATCTAGTACTTTTATTCCTAGCCATGTGGCTGTAGTGAAATATCTAGTACTTTCATTCCTAGCCATGTGGCTGTAGTGAACTATCTAGTACTTTTATTCCTAGCAATGTGGCTGTAGTGAAATATCTAGTACTTTCATTCCTAGCCATGTGGCTGTAGTGAACTATCTAGTACTTTTATTTCTAGCCATGTGGCTGTAGTGAAATATCTAGTACTTTCATTCCTATAGCCGTGTGGCTGCAGTGAAATATCTAGTACTTTCATTCCTAGCCATGTGGCTGTAGTGAACTATATAGTACTTTTATTCCTAGTCATGTGGCTGTAGTGAAATATCTAGTACTTTCATTCCTATAGCCGTGTGGCTGTAGTGAAATATCTAGTACTTTTATTCCTAGCCATGTGGCTGTAGTGAACTATCTAGTACTTTCATTCCTAGCCATGTGGCTGTAGTGAAATATCTAGTACTTTTATTCCTAGCCATGTGGCTGTAATGGAATATTTAGTAATTTTATTCCTAGCCATGTGACTGTAGTGAACTATCTAGTACTTTTATTCCTAGCCATGTGGCTGTAGTGAAATATCTAGTACTGTTATTCCTAGCCATGTGGCTGTAGTGAAATATCTAGTACTTTTATTCCTAGCCATGTGGCTGTAATGGAATATTTAGTGATTTTATTCCTAGCTATGTGGCTGTAGTGAAATATCTAGTACTTTCATTCCTAGCCATGTGGCTGTAGTGAAATATCTAGTACTTTCATTCCTAGCCATGTGGCTGTAGTGAAATATCTAGTACTTTTATTCCTAGCCATGTGGCTGTAATGGAATATTTAGTAATTTTATTCCTAGCCATGTGGCTGTAGTGAAATATCTAGTACTTTCATTCCTAGCCATGTAGCAGTAGTGAAATATCAAGTACTTTCATTCCTAGCCATCTGGCTGTAGTGAACTATCTAGTACTTTTATTCCTAGCCATGTGGCTGTAGTGAGATATATAGTACTTTTATTCCTAGCCATGTGGCTGTAATGGAATATTTAGTAATTTTATTCCTAGCCAAGTGGCTGTAGTGAAATATCTAGTACTTTCATTCCTAGCCATGTGGTTGTAATGGAATATTTAGTAATTTTATTCCTAGCCATGTGGCTGTAGTGAAATATCTAGTACTTTCATTCCTAGCCATGTGGCTGTAGTGAAATATCTAGTAATTTTATACCTAGCCATGTTGCTGTAGTGAAATATCTAGTACTTTTATTCCTAGCCATGTGGCTGTAGTGAACTATCTAGTACTTTTATTCCCAGCCATGTGGCTGTAGTGAAATATCTAGTACTTTCATTCCTAGCCATGTGGCTGTAGTGAAATATCTAGTACTTTTATTCCTAGCCATGTGGCTGTAATGGAATATTTAGTAATTTTATTCCTAGCCATGTGGCTGTAGTGAAATATCTAGTACTTTCATTCCTAGCCATGTGGCTGTAGTGAAATATCTAGTACTTTTATTCCTAGCCATGTTGCTGTAATGGAATATTTAGTAATTTTATTCCTAGCCATGTGGCTGTAGTGAAATATCTAGTACTTTCATTCCTAGCCATGTGGCTGTAGTGAACTATCTAGTACTTTTATTCCTAGCCATGTGGCTGTAGTGAAATGTCTAGTACTTTTATTCCTAGCAATGTGGCTGTAGTGAAATATCTAGTACTTTCATTCCTAGCCATGTGGCTGTAGTGAACTATCTAGTACTTTTATTCCCAGCCATGTGGCTGTAGTGAAATATCTAGTACTTTCATTCCTAGCCATGTGGCTGTAGTGAACTATCTAGTACTTTTATTCCTAGCCATGTGGCTGTAGTGAAATATCTAGTATTTTTATTCCTAGCCATGTGGCTGTAGTGAAATATCTATTACTTTTATTCCTAGCCATGTGGCTGTAATGGAATATTCAGTAATTTTATTCCTAGCCATGTGGCTGTAGTGAAATATCTAGTACTTTCATTCCTAGCCATGTGGCTGTAGTGAAATATCTAGTACTTTCATTCCTATCCATGTGGCTGTAGTGAAATATCTAGTACTTTTATTCCTAGCCATGTGGCTGTAATGGAATATTTAGTAATATTATTCCTAGCCATGTGGCTGTAGTGAAATATCTAGTACTTTCATTCCTAGCCATGTGGCTGTAGTGAAATATCTAGTACTTTTATTCCTAGCCATGTGGCTGTAATGGAATATCTAGTAATTTTATTCCTAGCCATGTGGCTGTAGTGAACTATCTAGTACTTTTATTCCTAGCCATCTGGCTGTAGTGAAATATCTAGTACTTTCATTCCTAGCCATGTGGCTGTAGTGAACTATCTAGTACTTTTATTCCTAGCCATGTGGCTGTAGTGAAATATCTAGTACTTTCATTCCTAGCCATGTGGCTGTAGTGAAATATCTAGTACTTTTATTCCTAGCCATGTGGCTGTAGTGAAATATCTAGTACTTTCATTCCTAGCCATGTGGCTGTAGTGAACTATCAAGTACTTTTATTCCTAGCCATGTGGCTGTAGTGAAATATCTAGTACTTTCATTCCTATAGCCGTGTGGCTGTAGTGAAATATCTAGTACTTTCATTCCTAGCCATGTGGCTGTAGTGAACTATCTAGTACTTTTATTCCTAGTCATGTGGCTGTAGTGAAATATCTAGTACTTTCATTCCTATAGCCGTGTGGCTGTAGTGAAATATCTAGTACTTTCATTCCTAGCCATGTGGCTGTAGTGAACTATCTAGTACTTTTATTCCTAGCCATGTACGTGGCTGTAGTGAAATATCTAGTACTTTTATTCCTAGCCATGTGGCTGTAATGGAATATTTAGTAATTTTATTCCTAGCCATGTGACTGTAGTGAAATATCTAGTACTTTTATTCCTAGCCATGTGGCTGTTGTGAAATATCTAGTACTTCATTCCTAGCCATGTGGCTGTAGTGAACTATCTAGTACTTTTATTCCTAGCCATGTGGCTGTAGTGAAATATCTAGTACTTTCATTCCTAGCCATGTGGCTGTAGTGAACTATCTAGTACTTTTATTCCTTGCCATGTGGCTGTAGTGAAATATCTATTACTGTTATTCCTAGCCATGTGGCTGTAGTGAAATATCTAGTACTTTTATTCCTAGCCATGTGGCTGTAATGGAATATTTTGTAATTTTATTCCTAGCCATGTGGCTGTAGTGAAATATCTAGTACTTTCATTCCTAGCCATGTGGCTGTAGTGAAATATCTAGTACTTTCATTCCTAGCCATGTGGCTGTAGTGAAGTATCTAGTACATTTATTCCTAGCCATGTGGCTGTAATGGAATATTTAGTAATTTTATTCCTAGCCATGTGGCTGTAGTGAAATATCTAGTTTTTTCATTCCTAGCCATGTGGCTGTAGTGAAATATCTAGTACTTTTATTCCTAGCCATGTGGCTGTAATGGAATATTTAGTAATTTTATTCCTTGCCATGTGGCTGTAGTGAAATATCTAGTACTTTCATTCCTAGCCATGTGGCTGTAGTGAACTATCTAGTACTTTTATTCCTAGCCATGTGGCTGTAGTGAGATATGTAGTACTTTTATTCCTAGCTATGTGGCTTTAATGGAATATTTAGTAATTTTATTCCTAGCCTTGTGGCTGTAGTGAAATATCTAGTACTTTCATTCCTAGCCATGTGGCTGTAGTGAAATATCTAGTAATTTTTATTCCTAGCCATGTTGCTGTTGTGAAATATCTAGTACTTTTATTCCTAGCCATGTGGCTGTAGTGAACTATCTAGTACTTTTATTCCTAGCCATGTGGCTGTAGTGAAATATCTAGTACTTTTATTCCTAGCCATGTGGCTGTAGTGAAATATCTAGTACTTTTATTCCTAGCCATGTGGCTGTAATGGAATATTTAGTAATTTTATTCCTAGCCATGTGGCTGTAGTGAAATATCTAGTACTTTCATTCCTAGCCATGTGGCTGTAGTGAAATATCTAGTACTTTCATTCCTAGCCATGTGGCTTTAGTGAAATATCTAGTACTTTTATTCCTAGCCATGTGGCTGTAATGGAATATTTAGTAATTTATTCCTAGCCATGTGGCTGTAGTGAAATATCTAGTACTTTTCTTCCTAGCCATGTTGCTGTAATGGAATATTTAGTAATTTTATTCCTAGCCATGTGGCTGTAATGGAATAATTGGTAATTTTATTCCTAGCCATGTTGCTGTAATGGAATATTTAGTAATTTTATTCTTAGCCATGTGGCTGTAATGGAATATTTAGTAATTTTATTCCTAGCCATGTGGCTGTAATGGAATATTTAGTAATTTTATTCCTAGCCATGTGGCTGTAATGGAATAATTAGTAATTTTATTCCCAGCCATGTTGCTGTAATGGAACATCTAGTAATTTTATTCCTAGCCATGTTGCTGTAATGGAATATTTAGTAATTTTATTCCTAGCCATGTGGTAATTGAATATTTAGTAATTTTATTCCTAGCCATGTGGCTGTAATGGAATATTTAGTAATTTTATTCCTAGCCATGTGGCTGTAATGGAATATTTAGTAATTTTATTCCTAGCCATGTGGCTGTAATGGAATATTTAGTAATTTTATTCCTAGCCATGTGGCTGTAATGGAATATTTAGTAAATTTATTCCTAGCCATGTGGCTGTAATGGAATATTTAGTAATTTTATTCCTAGCCATGTGGCTGTTATGGAATAATTAGTAATTTTACTCCTAGCCATGTGGCTGTAATGGAATATTTAGTAATTTTATTTCTAGCCATGTGGCTGTAATGGAATATTTAGTAATTTTATTCCTAGCCATGTGGCTGTAATGGAATACTTAGTAATTTATTCCTAGCCATGTGGCTGTAATGGAATATTTAGTAATTTTATTCCTAGCCATGTGGCTGTAATGGAATATTTAGTAATTTTATTCCTAGCCATGTGGCTGTAGTGAAATATCTAGTACTTTCATTCCTAGCCATGTGGCTGTAGTGAACTATCTAGTACTTTTATTCTTAGCCATGTGGCTGAAATGTGTCTTTGTTTTAGTGTGTACCAGTAATGGAAATTAAATCCCTAGTTAAAATGTGGCGACACTTTGAAGTCATTGGTTATTTCAGTAATTCTCAGAGTTGTTTTTAGTGCTCATGAACATTCGATGTTAAAACTTTTAAACAATTTAACGCAAACAAACTTGGCTGAAAATGCACTTATGGATTAACTTGAATTCATCTGATAAGTCTTTTCATGACGTTAAAATTCATTATCACATAGTTAAATTTTAGTGTTCATTGGGAATACTTTCACTCTTGTAAAGTCAAATCCAAAGATGTACCTAATTCTATCACGTGGTTCTGACACACTAAACTCTGTCAAAATAAATCTTTCTCAAGAAGTGAGTAGTGATGCAATATCGATATTTTTGATAGAACCATAAGAAACTTATGGTGGGCCATAGAAGATTTGGCATCTACTCCTATGGCCCACCATAGTCTGCTATGCTCACATTGCTAGTTTGACAGTTTAATGAGATATGTCTTCTGTAATCACTTCCAACATAGTAATTATAATTCACAGCCTAATGGTTTCTACCTACTTACTTAATAGCTCTACATTATAAGCATTTCTACGACCTATCCTTTGATCTACAGCTACGTGAAGGAAAAGTATGTACATATATTCTTACTTAATGTGCTACATGCAGGAAAAGTATATATATATATTCTTACTTAATGTGCTACATGCAGGAAAAGTATATATATATATTCTTACTTAATGTGCTACATGCAGGAAAAGTATATATATATATTCTTACTTAATGTGCTACATGCAGGAAAAGTATACATATATATTCTTACTTAATGTGCTACGTACAGGAAAAGTATTTGTATATATATATATATATATATTCTTACTTAATGTGCTACGTACAGGAAAAGTACATATATATATTCTTATTTATTAGCCACATCAAAAGTATAAATTGTTACTTATTCACATTCTGAAGAAGAAAGACACTTAGAATTGCTTTTTATTAGTAAATGGTATTTAAAATGATTCGATGACTGCATTCTGAATTTCCTCTCTTTCATTTAATGGATTCCGTCCCTGGAATTCGACCATTGGGAGAATTACCGATAGATATGCGATATACCGATAGATATGCAATATACCGATAGATATGCGATATACCGATAGATATGCGATATACCGATAGATATGCGATATACCGATAGATATGCGATATACCGATAGATATGCAATATACCGATAGATATGCGATATACCGATAGATATGCGATATACCGATAGATATGCGATATACCGATAGATATGCGATATACCGATAGGTATGCGATATACCGATAGGTATGCGATATACCGATAGGTAAGCGATATACCGATAGATATGCGATATACCGATAGATATGCGATATACCGATAGATATGCGATATACCGATAGATATGCGATATACCGATAGATATGCGATATACCGATAGGTATGCGATATACCGATAGATATGCGATATACCGATAGATATGCGATATACCGATAGATATGCGATATACCGATAGATATGCGATATACTGATAGATATGCGATATACCGATAGGTATGCGATATACCGATAGATATGCGATATACCGATAGATATACGATATACCGATAGATATGCGATATACTGATAGATATGCGATATACCGATAGATATGCGATATACCGATAGATATGCGATATACCGATAGATATGCGATATACCGATAGATATGCGATATACCGATAGATATGCGATATACCGATAGGTATGCGATATACCGATAGATATGCGATATGCCGATACATATACGATATACCGATAGATATGCGATATACCGATAGATATACGATATACCGATAGATATGCGATATACTGATAGATATGCGATATACCGATAGGTATGCGATATACCGATAGATATGCGATATACCGATAGATATGCGATATACCGATAGGTATGCGATATACCGATAGGTATGCGATATACCGATAGATATGCGATATACCGATAGATATGCGATATACCGATAGATATGCGATATACCGATAGGTATGCGATATACCGATAGATATGCGATATACCGATAGGTATGCGATATACCGATAGATATGCGATGTACCGATAGATATACGATATACCGATAGATATGCGATATACCGATAGATATGCGATATACCGATAGATATGCGATATACCGATAGATATGCGATATGCCGATACATATACGATATACCGATAGATATGCGATATACCGATAGATATACGATATACCGATAGATGTGATATACCAATAGATGTGATATACCAATAGATATACCGACATATGTGGCCGGTAAATTGAACCAAGGTCATTTGATTGGTTCTAGGAATTTTCGCCGTGGGAAAATTCGCCGTCGGAATTTTCGCCGTTGGAAAATTCGCCTAAAATGTATGGTAATTGTTCATGTATGCAATGTATATTCTAATCATTACTCTTAATAGTTTTCTGTCACGAGAGGTCGCTGTATAACATTTGTAGTGTTTTGATTGGTTGACTAAATAGTCGAAGCTAATTTCTTTGTTAGTAAATGTTCAGTAAAGATGAATAAGATGACTAGTGATAGTCAGCTGTGTTTTGGCTAATCCTAGTCGGTTTGCGTCACTTGCTCTTAGATGTGTAAAGTCTTGCTGTGTGTTTAATGTTGTCAATTTAAGATAAAGCTATTCTAATTATTATACTATACTGAGTTATTGATGGTTTCATACCTACCTAACTATTAATTGTCTTCATTTATTCGGTATTACATTGTACGGTTTTCCTCCTGAATTTTAAAATATCTCTCTTAACCAAAATTCATATCATTTCTATTTTAGACTCCATAAAAATCCTCGTTGCTGCGATTCTACCGTAATATGAGGAATAAATAGGAATATGATATGTTTAGTCATACATTAATATTTATTATATATAGTTATTAACATATATATAGAAAGGATTATGTTTAATTATATTATTATTTAAAAATTATTCAAATATTTCTCACGGCGAATTTTTCTAATGGCGAATTTTCCATCGGCGAAAATTCCGGCGGTGAAATTTCCCACGGCGAATTCTCCGGTCACCCTATTGATTCCCCATACCATTTAATCCTCGGTCATTTGATCCCTGGTCATTTGATTCCCAGTTATATTCTTTGTTTGCTTATGTACTTAGCATTCTATAATTTATTGCGATCTTGACTTCTGTATAAAATTGGGCATTTACTCTTTGAATAATAAATAAAAAAAGTGAAACAATTTGACATTTACTATTCATATAATAGATTTTATGTATAATAAAAAATAACAGAATTCATACAGCAAGAGCTTATCATCGCAACAAATCAATTATTTTCTATTTACAAGTAATTTACATTTAGAACTAGTCAGAAACCATCTTACAGGTGATAGGAAATATTAACCAGCTATTGATTGGTTCATTACCAAGCTAGGTGAATATACCTAATGAAGGTGGGATAGATTTTTATGAAATAGGGTTTTCTTTCCCACCTGCATGATGATAATAATCGTAATAGTTACGGCGAAAAAAGCTTAACTGAAAAATACCGATTGAATTGTCAAAAATTCTTCCTCAATAATAGTTCCTTTACCAGGAGAAATAATTACGAGACATGCTCCTGATTTATTTGATTAGTCATTTGTGCCTCCCAGTTGAAAATAAGAGTAGGCTTGAGGCAGCGGTAAAGCCGATCGGAATAGTCACCACGGCAGTCAGGGAGCAGCGAGAGCGCAGCAAGGGAGCCAAACTGACCGCTTTGTGGGCTAATTCTACTCCGGTGTAACTGCGCAGAACTACTCTGAGCAGCTGCTCCTAATTGCCTAGCGCGCTGCCTAACTGTGGATACGCGACCCTTAGCCAAAACTGCTATAATAGTAATATAATATTACAGTGGTGGATACGGGCCGCGCATCCGCAGTTAGGCAGCGCGCTAGGCAAATAGGAGCAGCTGCCTAGAGTAGTTCTGTGCAGCTGCGCTGGAGTAGAATTAGCCCCCAAAGCGGTCAGTTTGGCTCCCACGCTGCGCTCTCGCTGCTCCCTGACTGCAGTGGTGACTACCTCGATCGGCTTAACCGCTGCCTCGAACCTGCTCCTATTTTCAATTGGGGCAGTAATAATAAGTGTGAGGTATGCCTGTACATTTGATTTTACCATTGAATATTTCTTGTTGCCGGAATAGAAATTTGAAAGTATTTATTGTTACTTATTTGAGTAGAAAAAGATTTATTTCTTGTTAGCTGTTTTTACCCTTATTAATTAGTTTCTCTAAAAAACCTAACCGACTGTAAGGTACATATTTCTATTATATGCAAAGGAATTAATATATACACATATAATAAATGAATACTAGGTGTATGAACGGAAAATATGACCGGCAATCAAATGACTTGGGATCATATAGCCGGGGATCATATAGCCGGATCAATTGACTTAGACTCTTTTTAATAAATTCATCTCATTTTATTAATCACTCCCCATTTCAATTCGTGTAGATCTTAGAACATTCTTTTACCTCAGTGATGAAGTTACATTGATTTTATTGAGGGTTAGATACAAGTTAACGAACGGTTCAACCTTTTCGATCACATAAGAAATAACTATTATAGTTGTAGGTACAACGGTTACAACTAAAATATACTTTTGAATAACATTTATACTATACTTTGCTGCATCGAAAATGTGGCACTGTTCCATAAGTCATACCCCCCCCTTTATAATTTCTTAGCAAATACTTCTATCTACAGTCTATCCCTCTAATAGGAGTGCAGTTCGATGTGCTTTAACTTCTAATATCTTCTCTTCTTGGGGTAAAAATATCCTCCGATTACAGAGCTGTAATGGCATATCGATGTACGGAGCACTCGATAGCTCTTACGCATCCACCAGCACACTGAAGTACAGGGGAATCGCCCCCTCTAATATTATAATGTTATGAATAATAACAAATATTAGCATAGGGTTAGTTTGGTTATCGAAATAGAAGAGTTGTTTGGTTTGTTGTTTTGATATTTGGAGGAAAGAAACTTTCTGATTTTATAGAATATTGAGAATAGTTTTATTAGGTGATACTGAATAAAAGTTATATGTATATTATAGAACATAGATTATTGATAACAGTTTTATTAGGTGATACTGAATGAAAGTTTTATATTATAGAATATAGAGAATAGTTTTATTAGGTGATACTTAATAAAAGTTATATATTATAGAATATAGAGAATAGTTTTATTAGGTGATACTTAATAAAAGTTATGTATTATAGAATATAGAGAATAGTTTTATTAGGTGATACTTAATAAAAGTTATATATTATAGAACACAGATTATTGAGAATAGTTTTATTAGGTGATACTTAATAAAAGTTATATATTATAGAACACAGATTATTGAGAATAGTTTTATTAGGTGATACTCAATAAAAGTTATATATTATAGAACATAGATTAATAACAAAGTTTTGTGTAGTGATGTTTCTGCCTGAGGTTTATATTCTACAGGTTAATTTAATTTGACGGATGTATTGATAACGAACATTCCCCTTAAAGGGGTTAGTTATTTTCTAACTAGTGATCACAGACTGCTAACAGGTGATGGAGACACAGTACGACACAGTCTTACTAAATGGTTACAGTAGATTGTGTGGACAGTGGAAGGGGTGACCACCCCTTAAGTAATGTACTGAACCAAATGACCCCAGTGACTGACTCTAACTTACTCAACTCTGTTCACAATTATAATGCTTTATATACTCTCAATTACCAACCGGAACTTATCTAAAGAGTTGATACCTAATCCATAGTTTGGGTGGTTTAACTTATTTACATAGGCCTCAGATAACCACAAGAAATCTACTAGTTTAAGTCTTCACTTGTCAATCATAAAACACTTGGGAAAGTTTCATTAGTCTCTCGGCAAGTGGAAATATTTCCGTTATTATGTGATCTCTTTTTCCAATGTTTCTAACAAAAAAATTACTACTACTGAATGTTACAGTTACTATTCAGAAGGTTTGTTCTTGTAACTAATTTGTGTCATTGTCCACCAATGTACCAATGATCATCCATTACTTTAGCTAATTCATTTTCATTTTTTGCTCAACCCCTAATTGAGAAAAGCTAGTTAAGCCACACACTCCATGAGTATAGAGTGTGTGTCTAAGCATGTGCATTGTGCATGTGCATGTGCACATACCATGTGTGTTGTGGTAGGGGTCTGTGTTCACAGCTCATCACATATTGCTTGTGAGGTGGGTGTGCCCAATTCTCAGTCTACAGAGTGCACGTTCCAAGTACCTATTTTCAAAATAGTAGTGCTTATTTGGTGTCGGATGATCTTCAATATTTCTAAGTTTATTGACATTTACAGCTTTGCATTTCTTATCATTGCGTACCAATTAAATGTGTTCTCCTAGTTAGTCCTCTACAGTCTACGGCAATTCTGTCTGCTACTTCTGCCTCTTCGTTAGTGAGCTTTGCATCAGCTATCAACGGAAATGAAATGTTTTCAACTTAAAGGTATTGTCTTTGATATTTCTCGAATGATTGGATGGTTATCGTTATCTTTAATTATCCAGCTGACGCACCTCTTGAGTGGGAAAATATAGTAACTATTTGAGTGGTGAGTGAGAACTGGCGATGATAATGGCTCTCCAAATTGCTTCAAATGCAGCTGTAAGTATCGAGTGCAGGTCAGGTGATCTTCACTATCGATATCTCTGTTTTGAGAGATAAATACACACGCAAATCCGTCATTCGTTCCAGAGCCATCTATAAAAATACTGAAACTTGACTCACAAACAGCAACATGGCGTGAACATATCTGTATAATTGCTTAAAGCACCCAAGTCTGACGCAATG
Organism: Caprella mutica; assembly: GCA_947561585.1. Lineage (NCBI taxonomy): Eukaryota > Metazoa > Arthropoda > Malacostraca > Amphipoda > Caprellidae > Caprella > Caprella mutica. The sequence goes on from CANNZV010001926.1 coordinate 187,250, forward strand.
CATGGTTTGTCTAATGACGCAATGCATGGCTTGTCTAATGACGCAATGTATGGCTTGTCTAATGACGCAATGCATGGCTTGTCTAATGACGCAATGCATGGCTTGTCTAATGACGCAATGCATGGTTTGTCTAATGACGCAATGCATGGCTTGTCTAATGACGCAATGTATGGCTTGTCTAATGACGCAATGTATAGTTTGTCTAATGACGCAAAGCATGGTTTGTCTAATGACGCAATGCATGGCTTGTCTAATGACGCAATGCATGGCTTGTCTAATGACGCAATGCATGGCTTGTCTAATGACGCAATGTATGGCTTGTCTAATGACGCAATGTATGGTTTGTCTAATGACGCAATGCATGGTTTGTCTAATGACGCAATGCATGGCTTGTCTAATGACGCAATGTATGGCTTGTCTAATGACGCAATGCATGGCTTGTCTAATGACGCAATGCATGGCTTGTCTAATGACGCAATGTATGGCTTGTCTAATGACGCAATGCATGGTTTGTCTAATGACGCAATGCATGGTTTGTCTAATGACGCAATGCATCCCATATTTTCTCTCTTTTCTCTAATGTATTCTCTAACTTTTTATTGATAAAAACTTAGACCTCTTTTACTTTCCCCGCTGGTTCTGAACTCCCTCCATCGAACTATAGATTATAACCTACTTAGTTACGGTAGATGTGAATAACTATAGATTATAACCTACTTAGTTACGGTAAATGTGAATAATTTTAGATTATAACCTACTTAGTTACGGTAAATGTGAATAATTTTAGATTATAACCTACTTAGTTACGGTAGATGTGAATAACTTTAGATTATAACCTACTTAGTTACGGTAGATGTGAATAACTTTAGATTATAACCTACTTAGTTACGGTAGATGTGAATAACTATAGATTATAACCTACTTAGTTACGGTAGATGTGAATAACTATAGATTATAACCTACTTAGTTACGGTAGATGTGAATAACTATAGATTATAACCTACTTAGTTACGGTAGATGTGAATAAATTTAGATTTTAACCTACTTAGTTACGGTAGATGTGAATAAATTTAGATTTTAATATCAGGTGAATTTATTGTTCATCTTATATGAATAAGTAGAATAATGGAAAATAATAATTCATTTGAAATTTCACTACAAATTTAGCAAGTTGCGTGCGAGGTGTTCCACCGGTGGATCATTGCCGCTTCTACTACGGTGCGGGTGACCAACCGGTGGGTCATTTTTAAAAATGGTTATCCTCGAAAAACATTATATAAACGGAAAAATCTCATATTTTGACTTTATTTCTGACTTTTATTTATGAATATGTATTGAGTTTGCAATGAATGAAAGTAATCATGGTCATTAATCAGGAAATTTGGCCACTCTACAAATATGGCACTACCTATTATAATTTGCATTGAAATTGAGAAAATTAGAATAATTTTTTTGGAATAAAATTATATTTCTAATTACTTTATAATAGGAAATCTATTTTTAAGCAACTGATCATATTTTATAAATTGAATAGACCATATATTATATAGCGACAATTACGAGGAAATATTATTCCATGTCTATGCAGCTACCAAATATAAATACAATGAATTATTTCAAACAATAACTTTCGTTTAATAGTTAGAATTTTGATTTAATTTATTAATAATTTATTCTCCAAAATGAAATACGGGATATAATAGTATGGACAAAGGTAGGATATTTTGTTATGGGTGTCCAATCCCAGGATGTTTTCACTTTCTGTGTAGAGCTTTTTATTTTTAGTCACTCTTTTTATGAATTCATCCCCTAATATATTTTTTATAAGTGAATTATTCTTAACTAGAAGCTCTCAGAACAACACACGATGATGAAAAGTCATTGGCATTATCCAAAAAATGTCATAAACTATAAAAAAATGAAATCGTGTGGAAAACACGTCCTTTGGAGATGCAAGAAATAAATCAGAATATAATTTAACAGCTGACATAAATTAATAATTTCATGTTAGCTGACATATAATAATATTTATATGATTATATATTCCTTCTTATCACCGAGAAACGATAAAAATTTGTCTACAAACTTCAATAATTGAAAACTAAGGTGTCGTGTTTTGACGTCAAACAGTGACCACGGGTGGGCACTCCGCAATGCAGTAGAGAAAGAAGCTTTACACTGCGAAATACCCACCGGTAGACACGATATTTTATTTGTGTCATCAATAGTACTTATCTTGAATTTGAATCACACCAAATTTCAGATCCAGAGCGTTACTACTACAGATGTGGTGGAACTTTTAAATTCTCGCAATGCAGCGGAAACCAGGTTTCTGATTGCAACATGTTAAAGATTTTGTCTTTCGTTGTCTTCTTTTCCTTCATTGATGTCCTATTGATATTTACCAATAATATAATCTATTGTTGTTACATAGAGACTATAGTCAGGTAAAAAGTTATGTCTAACATTGTGTGTGTGGAAAATCACGCGTAGAAAAGCCACACTTTGCCTTCCTAAAAGTGATACAGACTGCAATAATATTACGCACTAACAATCTACAGCCTACTGCTAATACACTGCCAATGTACTGCTAAATCACTGCGTTTTCACTGCTATATCACTGTCATGTACTACAGTGACTACCCCTACTAACTGGTACATTGACTGCAGTGAGTGACTTTGTCAACTGTGTAGTTTTGATATGGTACAACTACTGAAAAGATAATGACATCACTGATAAGAACTTTCCCCCTTCTCTATATAGGGTTAGTTACTGATTATTGTGCTTACTAATAGACTCTTACATTTCTAGAGATTGTATATGAATTATCAACTTCGATGAGGTATTTCTTCCTTTAAATAATTTAGTAACTGATTAGAATTTCTTTATCAATTACACAGGAAATGAAAGTGAGTAAATAATAAGATTTTATTCATTTTCTCATATAAAAAAATTAACTCTTTAGCAAATGTGACTTTTACGAGAGTGATCGGAAAATGGGAAGAGTACTGTGAGAGAGGAAAGTGTTGTACTGGTGAAAGACTAGCCAGTTCTACCAGAGGAAAGTGTTGTACTGGTGAAAGACTAGCCAGTTCTACCAGAGGAAAGTGTTGTACTGGTGAAAGACTAGCCAGTTCTACCAGAGGAAAGTGTTGTACTGGTGAAAGACTAGCCAGTTCTACCAGAGGAAAGTGTTGTACTGGTGAAAGACTAGCCAGTTCTACCAGAGGAAAGTGTTGTACTGGTGAAAGACTAGCCAGTTCTACCAGAGAAATGTGTTCTCTCTGACATAACTCCTAGAGGACTATCAAAGTACTAGTGTCCCATTTAATAACTAGAGCTATACATCGAATAACAAACATATGTGTGTAGAAAGAAAGATTTTCTTAAGATGGTATTTGACCGACAATCTTTTATTGATTTGACTTTGTATATTTGGGAGTTCATTACAATCGGAGAGTTAAAATTTTCAATCATATAATGTACATTATATACAATATTTATAGTTCAACTCGCTATATTAATTATTTTATACTTTTTCATACACGAACGAGAAATTGTAACTGGCGATAATTGGTAAGCAAGCCCAAAGATGGAGTCAATAACATTTGTTAGTCAATGTATAAATTAAGTCGTGACTCGATTGGTAGGATGTTGACACAACTCTAATGGAGAATATTCATCAGGACATCTTCTGCGCGTATAAGCCAAATCATTTCATCTGCGCTATCTTTGCTCATGTTTGCGCAATGAATGCGAGAATTGTTAATAATGAATGCGAGAATTGTTAACAATGAATGCGAGAAGTGTTAACAATACATGCCATTAGAACTCATAATTTAATTTCTTAGATATGTTCCACGCTATGAAGGACAGACTATAGCAGACACGTGTGTGAGAATGTCTTTGACATTTAGTTTGAATGACTACTCTATGAGTTAATTATCACAATTTATTTATTGAAATTAATTCATCAGGTATTCTGAGAGCTACAAATATCATTTCAATTATGATTGGTATAAAGATAAGTATTTTCTCTGCAATTCAGAAATTGAAAGTGTTCTTGCCATGACATTAGCTACGTAATTGTGTTATTGCAATCTTGTGATTTTAATGGCAGTTTAGCATCAAAAACAGTCGATATAATTGCCACTTGAAGCAATTTAATTGCAGTCTGTGGTCGTAAAGGGCGGCTGTAAAGTGTCTCTTTTAACCGGACAGAGATGGCCCAAAGTACCAAACTGTTGACGGACAAACAGTCAGTTAGTTAATTAATTAGTTATAGTCAGTCAGTTAGTTAATTAAATGGTTAGTTAGTTAGTTAGTTGTGACACACATTGTGATACATTATTCACAAGTCAAATGGAATAGTACTTTATATATATACATATGTTATAGGAGAGGTAACTAATGCACAACTTATTTCTAATTTTCAATTAATGAAAATATTAAAATACCAAATGTTCAATGCTATAAAAATAAGTTAATTGCTTACAGTTCAGAATCAAGCGGTTATTTAATGTCCATTCATGAACCAACGGAAGATTAAAATTCATGTCATCCACCAAGACGTAATAGTCATGACCGTTATTTAATTGTTATAGTTGCATCACCAGACAATAAGTATAGAACTCATCAGTATTGCTTACATTAGGTAAGTCTTGGGTATAAACCAGGGAAAGAATTGGCCTGAGGATACCACCCTGAGGAACACCATTCCTCACTACTTTAAATTAAAAGAAACATCTCAACTCTCACCCTCTGAGTTCTACCGCTAAAGTAGCTCTTGAATCAAGCAAGCGTCAGGCCTCTTATTCCATTTTTGCACAATTTACTCTGCAATCTTTGCTCAGTCAGAGTATCAAAAGCTTTAGAAAAGTCCAAAGTTATCTACCAACTTTATTCCTTTTCAGATGTGACCAATACATTTATTAAGGCATCTGCTGTACTCTTGCTCTTACGAAAGAGCCAATTAATCTATCACTCTAAGAAAGATAAGTCACTAGTCTACAATAAGTACATTTCTCAAAATGTTACTGAGGAGAGGCAACACAGATGTGGGACGATAATTTTTAATCTCACTTTCTGATTGTGACATAAAGATCCCCTCCACTTTATTTTTTTAATTTCTCTATTCATTAGAACTAAGGTAACTGGTTATAAAACTACAAACAATTTCAAATTTGGATAGATATTTCTATTATAATATTTAATTTAAGATTTTTTTTCCGTTCTTTCTTCTACCCTCTGAATTTCAAGCAAAGAAAATGTCCGACTGTCCAATAGGCTAACTAACCAGATCCGACAAATTCAAAACAATAACAAAGCTGATTCCAAGAAAATGGATACATAAAAAGACTAAAGAATCCAAGTACCTAATTAAGTATTTCTTACTAATAGTTTTCATATATCGTAATATTTTTCCGATCTAAAGAACTGTTAATTTTAAAACGTATTTGAATAGGTATGTACGAGAGAAACTTACTAAGTATTCGTACTTTTTCTTCTAATGAATCTTAGAAAGAATGAACGTTCAATGTGGATATTTGTTATATAATTAATCATGAACAGAATACTTGATCGATGTTTTATCTGCTAACTGATATAAGTTATGTGACCTTAGCTCTAAAGATGTAAAGCAATTACATATTTTTTAATTTATAGTGGGGAGGACCTTTGAACAAAAAGGTGACACTTGCCGGTTTCGGAATATCAGGAAAAATACCTCGTTCAATCAAATCATTAATTATAGAAGACAGATGTACTTGCAAATAAGCAATAATAGGTTGCAAATTTTAGTTGATATACTAACCTTAGTTCTATTCCCCAAAGCACGAACAATATTATTTACTTCATTTGGTGTAACAGGAGAGATAGAAAATTGATTATGCAAATTGACATCAATATTATCAAGCTTCGGTAATTACATTACGTCTAAACAGTTTACAATATACTGAGTATAATAACAAATTACTATAACAATTGAAGGGATCCACGTTGGTGCCCTGATAAAAATTTAATTGATACGGATATTGAATATATAGTAATAGTAGAAAACGATAGAAAAACATTCGGAATGAACTGCACAGAGAATATGTTCCACTCCTCTGCAATAATATCTCTCTATCACTCCATTTCATCGGGTAGAAATCTGCAAAGTGTTTGCCTTTACCTCCACATCTTGTCATCTAAAAATAATTACTCCAAAAATAAGCAAATGAGTATTGATTATATTTTGAATTAATAGAATTGATAACTAGGAGAGTTGTGTAGTGAGTAATGAAAGGCTTCTTGAATGCTCTATGAGTTCATACTGTAAGAGTAGAGGCTAATTTCCGCCTTATCGGGCGCATCTTTTTGTTCACATAAAACACTATATAATTTAAATTACTAAAAGAACGATTTAAATTACAATCAAAATATAGTCTTTTGTGTATGATCGAGAATGTGAAAGAGTTCAATAACTCTGAACTCACCCTAATATAAAAAAGATAATTATGTACAAATTAATCGTTAGATAATTATGTGGTAATTATCTAGATTAAATCATAGCGCATTGTTTTACCAGTAAATAATAACTGAATGCAATCATTGGATGTAATTAAACTACATTGCCTCTGTGCCTTTAACAGGTCATATGAACAATGGACAATAAACAATAGACAATGAACAATAAAAAACAATAGACAACAATCGTTACTGCATCGCTCTGTTCAATTAAGCAATGCTTGTAATCACAAGCCAATCTGCTGGTGCTTGTTCACCAGCTAACTATTTATCTATTAGCAACACGAACTGCTCTACTAACTCTTACCTACTATCTTTTACCTACTATCTCACTATCTTTTACCAACTATCTCACTATCTTTTACCTACTATCTCAGTAACTGTTATCTACTATCTCACTAACTGTTATCTACTATCTCACTATCTTTTACCTACTATCTTAGTAACTGTTATCTACTATCTCACCATCTTTTACCTACTATCTTAGTAAGTCTTACCTACTATCTCACTATCTTTTACCTACTATCTCAGTAACTCTTACCTACTATCTCAGTAACTCTTATCTACTATCTGTGTCATCAAACTACCATCTTCGTGACAGTACTTTCCATGCAAATGTTTTGGTGAGAATCAAAGCAGGTGAGTAATTCATTCCTCTGACATTAGAAGCTAATTATTTACACTAGACTGGAGAGATGACGTCAGCATTTGTGTTTAATACAGTAATGCTCTTTGCTGTGGAATATTGTAGTGGAGATGGTGACTATCCCTTACGCTTGCAGAGAGAGGTTCATTGGAACTAATAAACATAAAAGCCTGTATACAGTATTAGTGAGTTAGAATGAGTATTAGTGACTACACAGAGTCTATTGGTGAGTACCTGTATCACTACTCTTCATTTCATCCCTAAATGTGACAGATAACTCCCCAAAGTCTCTAATTCCTCTCATTACCAATGTTAGGTACCTTCCTACTCATTGCTCACTAGATATCCATTCGAACACTTTGTCTAGAGTCTTCAGACATGCGAAACTGTTTCATACCCCCAATGGAATGCAGTGATGGCCAATGAAGTAAGTCAGTCTCTGTTATTTGTAGTCTTTGAATTACTTTGCATTCACTTCATTACAACCTATAGATATCTCTTCAGACTAATGCAACACATTAACATTTATAAAGGATAAGCAGACATGATAATAACAGTTACTTCGTTATTGCTTGTGGATCTCTTTAACCCACAGTCGTAACGTTTGTTAATCCAATTAATTTGTATGTACAATGAGTTGTATAAAGTTATATCTATCACTCGTGAGAAGAATATTGAAAGCATTTCATAATTCAATGGAAATATTATTCATTGTTCTAGATCCTCTATAACTGTAAAACATATTGATAAAATTACCATAAAAAAGTGTTGGTGAAAACATTTCTCGAGAAGTTATCTTTTATTTCTGCTGAATAGAGTTTGTGATACAAAATGAAGCGGATGAACTCACCATTAATTTATGTGTCTTTCCAATGAGTATAATAATTGAAAGATAAAACTTGAGATCCGAAATTTTATTTACTCAATAATTCATATTTCATTAACATTTAGCGATAAAAATATTATGCAATATATTATATACTCACCGGTTTTATTTATATAGAAGAAGTATCTATAAGACTATTAATAATCGTTGTTTATAATTACCTAGTAAGGTTTGAAATATTGTATTTGTCCTGATGTTTTATTGATATATTGAATCTAAAACTAAGACTGCCATCTTTTTCCATTTTGCAAATCACTTTACTATTTTTCTCTAATTGCCTCTGTTCTAAAATCAGTTGCAATCAATGTATATTGTGCTAGTTATTATTTTATAGTATTTCCTCAGCCAAACATTGAACAGGTTTGACAATTACCAGATAGTTCTGTTTGTGGAGCAACTACGTGAGAAGTATCCAAAAGAGATATCCAAACCAGACTTAATAAACCAATTTGAGCTCAAATTTCCATGGCAATCTGCAGCACAAAAGTTTCCCTCCCACTAACTCTCTCAAGTTATTCGTTGATGTTGTTCAGAAAAACGCGGATTAGGAAATATGATTTTAATCCAAACTGACGGCTGTATTTGCAAGCTACAGTCACTTGTAACTGTAGCGAAGGACTGTCACTTGCAACTGTAGCAATACAGGGTGAGGCACGATGGTTCGAATTGTTGTGATTGCGACTAAAGTTATCTGATGGTTTCATATTTTATATATAACTTACGTAAAAATAGATAATGATTATTATTTACATTTTATTTACTCTCTTATATAATCGGGAAAATGCGGAGCTGTCCGATAATTCGAAAATTACTTTGTACTTCTTACAGTTTGGTATAGCAATGAATAGTAAATATCTGAAGAATCATCAAAATGTTAACTCTAATGAGTTAAAGCACATCTTTTTTTAAATTACTTTATATCTTTCTTGTCATTCCTTTAAACTTATCGTCCTCTCTTGACTTTGTTCTTACATAAATACCAAATATATTATTGTATTTAAAAGTTGAAAAATAGTTCCGTGTCGGTGTAAATCAGCGTAATTAGGAAATTAATTGTAATGTGGTGACGTGTGGCAACTTAGAAATACAGTTTGGTTAGCCTCTAACCACACTACAGGCCACGTTTTCACGGAGTGCCTACACATTTGCGAGCTGTGATTGGGTCACATTCCACCCAATCACAGCTCTGCTCTCAGTTGCTAATTTCTTGCATACTTATGTATTTATGTCTCCTTATATGTTCCTCAATGTAGTTGTGTGCTCCTCGATGTAGTTGTGTGCTCCTCAATGTAGTTGTGTGCTATTCAATGTAGTTGTGTGCTCCTCGATGTAGTTGTGTGCTATTCAATGCAGTTTTGTGCTCCTCATTCCCACTGCATCTCCATTCCCATTCCAGTCTATCAATTCCTGTAGTCAATGCATTTCTCTGAGCCAAACATTGCATCAAAATAGAAAGTTTTACGTCCCTAGCGTCAATTTAATTTAGGAAATAGTTTTCGTTTGAAATCACAGCAGAGATTTTTGTTCTAATGTTCTCTCAATCATTTGTATGTGTCTTTTCACAGGCTTTCCCTTTCTCCCTTTCAAAGGCATTCCCTTTCCTTTGAAAGGGAAAAGGCTCACGTCACGCCTCTTTCATGGGACTTTGTTTCTAAAAATAAAATTAGTCACTGAAGTCATTTCTGAAATCTACTTAAAAAAAATCAATAATTTGGTATTCCAATTTAATGCTAAACATTATAATTATTTTACACAGTTGAAAATTATACTCAATGACAAAATATCATTTATCTACTAAAAAAATATATGACGAAAATTCTAGCGTAATATATTGAACATAAAAAGGAAATATTGTCAATCGTCTGCCGCGAACTCAATACTAAATAATTGCATGCTATGAAATAGGATATTATACGATAAAAAACCATCAATATTTACCGTAATGGACAATAACAGTAAATGATTTAGATTCTTCAATTGTCTGTAAATTGTTAATAAGAGTTAATTGTTTGGACCCTTTAATTGTATTTAGATAGATAATATTTTAACTCTTAAAGGTTCTAAAGCAACTTTGTTTCTACATTACTGGAATTTTTTTTACGGATATTTCAAAATCGAAATTTGTTTACAAAAAGGTGAATTAAACCAATTCTGTTGATATCAATTGGATCTATTTTAATATACCGATATATTGACACGTCTTGGTCATCCATAAACACTTAGGTTGGCAACATTTAGCATCAGTAAGTGTTTTAACGGCTGTTTCCCCATTACCCATCACTTTCTCCAAATTCCTCATCATTTTCTCTGCAGTCACCATAATATCTTAAAAATTCTCCATCTCTTTCTCCTCATTCCCCATCACTTTTCCCCATTCCATATCACTGTGAATATCATGGATTCAAGTACGGCAGTTATCATCCTTAGAGTGAAAATTGAATGAAAAATTGACTTTAATGGGGAGGGGAAAATGACGGGGAATTTGGAGAAAGTGATGGGTAATGAGGAAACAGCCGTTAAAGCACTTACTGATACTAAATGTTGTCAACCTAAGTGTTAAAGGATGATCAATGGGTATTTGCACTATATTAGTGTATTAAAATAAATCCAATCGCAATCAACCAAATTGGTTTAAATCAGCATTTTATAAGCAAAACTTTGATTTTGAAAAATCCATAATAATTTTTCCAGTACTGTTATTACCTTCGCAGAATGCGGCAATGTTATGTTTTACCCGTCGTTTATTTATTTATTTATCATCTTGTTATTCGCTTAATTGAAAATGAGCTCAACCAAATTGCCTGAAATTTAATGGGACGATTGGTCAATGTCCAATGACCTGCTGGTAGGTTTTTTGGAGTGACTCGGTCAAAGGTCAAGGTCATGGTCATTTATAACTCAAAAGTATTGAACCATATTGCATGAAACTTGGTGGGACGATTGGTAAATATACAGGAACCATTTTATCAGATTTTGGGGGCGATCAGGTTAAAGGTCAAAGATCAAGGTCAAGGCAATTTGTAACTCAATAACTCAAAAAGAATTCAACCAAATTATATGAAATTTGATAATACTATTGGTCAAAGTCCAGGAACCATCTGGTAAAGTTTTGGGAGCGATCCAGTCAAAGGTCAAGGTGATTTATAACTCAATAACTCAAAAAGTATCGAACCATATTGCATGAAACTTGGTGGGACGATTGGTTATAATCCATTTTATTAAATTTTGGGAGAGAACTGGTCAAAGCGGCAGCGAAGGTATGCACTCCACCGAGTGCACATAATCTAGTTAGTGATGTGATTTCGTTAGGTGTGCCCAATAATATTAATTGAAGAGGTTGTGTTTCTTCCTTCTAAAATATTGAAAACATCATAAACAGCGCATAAGTTTCTACCGATGAAGTGGGAAGGATAAGAAAAATGTTGTTACGCTTATTGCTTTCAGAAATAACTCTTCTCTAATTGGTCGGCTAGGAGGAGGAGCCAACAGGGGGCGTATCACTTAACCTTTAAGTCTCCGCCCACAGTTGGCTCCTCCTCTTGGTACATAGTTATGAGTTAAAAATAATATATTACATTTCAAATAATATGAACTATGAAAATGTCAACATAGATTGCTGTAATGTAGTTTTTTGTATTCACTAGTTTGTTGTTCTGTACAGTTCATGATTGTTTAATGACCTGGCTTGAGGGTTCAGGGGGCGGTACACTCTACTCTAATTGGTCAATCTCCATTGCCAATCAATGAGCTAGCGACCTTAAAGTCAATATCCTAAGAAACTCATTGCAAAGAACAGTGTTTTTAAACTATATTCTTAGTGGTTGTAACATTTTAATTTCCAACCTTAGAGGTGCCTTCCATTCGCTTTAGAACACAGAGAATAACACTAAATTATTAAACTTCAACTATATGATATTTAAATTATACACTCTAGTTATATAGACGCTATCTTACATAACTGCTTCTATAAATGCTTTTTTTAAATATATAAATCTAACATTCGTTTGATATTGTTGTAATATCAAAATAGCTTAAGAATATTAAAAAGAAACATTATCTGCAGTTTTGCTCAAGGGATGTAAATAATTTTTCACTATAACTGTGATTTATTTTATTTCTTAATAAATAATTTTGGTAATTACTATAAAATTATTTGTTATTTAGAGTTTTTCAAAATATTCTCGAATTTCCCTCGTTGTGAATATCTACAAAATTATAGTGGAGAAATAAAGTGCAAGGTTACGATTTATCGAACGGTTCTACATTTTCGATCACGAAGAAGATAATAAATAGTAAACATTTAATCTTATATGACCGAAAAGAGGGAATGGTGCGATAACTCGTAGCTTACCCTTCACTACATTGCCCTGTATACTCACAGGCATGGTTGTATATTTTAATGTATTTACATTATATAAAGTATGCTTACAGGAGAAGAAAAGGGAGAGTAAAGCACAATAGTACGCATGTAAATGGTAATTAAAACAGTAAAGCACACTAAAAAAATGTACATTTACACCATTTAAATGTCACAGAGGAACTCATAGAGAAAATGTAGCCATTTCTCAATAATCTGCTGACATAATTATATTCTCTCCGACAACAACAACAGCAACAACAACAGCAATAGCAACAACAACAACAATAGCAACTAAGATTGTGAAGTTTTTGATTGGTGTCCATCAATTTGATTTCCATCAGCAGATTAGATGTTGTGTGGTTCTGGAGAGTGAAGTGTCTGACTACTTTGGGTGGTATTTCAATTTACAAAGTGCGTCTGCCTTTCACTTCAGCATTTCAATCTCTCGCTACAACCGTAACTTTTATCCTATGATTGATAGACTCAACTAACTTGTTGAACATTTCAATTACTCTCTATTTGTCTTATTTACTTTTTGTTGGTAGGCAGAGTATGTAGAGATAGACTATCTGTCGTGCAGTTGTTCAGGTTTGGTGGGCCATGGAAGCTTAGGTACATTACCCCATAAGATGACACCACCATTGAACTTATTATTTCTCAGTGAAAATACGAGAGGAAAGAGACGAACTGCAGACAATCAGAATAGAGGGGAATCTTCACTCAGCACCAGCTTTCATGTATATTTTCAGAACTGTTCGAAGACAGCACGCATTCTCTCTCTCATTACGGTACATTGTTACCGAAATTAGTCGGTGGTTATTTCGCTAGTGGAACAGACGCACTGAACTCTCAGCAAGAATCGCTCCAGTGGCCTGATTGCTTTCACCGACTTCTCAAGTCATCAATTGTCATAACCTTTGCTGACTCAGCTTAAAAACTTCCATCTTCTCTCTTTCTAAGACCACATTGTAGTCATCAACAGAGATTAATTGCCTTACTATTTAAATACTAGTGTACTTCCCCAACAAAACAACAAAAACACTACAGCACCAATAACAATTTAACTGACTGAAAGCAAACTCTCAGAGGAAAAAAACACAAACAGTCACTTTATTTCATCTCCATTTTTATCATTGGCAAAAAAGGATAAACTTTTTAATGTAATTTTGTGTCTATTTCTTTTATCAAATTAATTAACTGCTTTTGTTTCTATGATAACAACAAAATCACCTTATAATAATAAGCATCTCTTTTATTTCTCCAAAATAATGAGGTTTAATTACTCTGATATTACTTTGTCGTATCAAAAATTCCAATCTTACCTTTCCCAAGTCTTCTTTAATTTAAATTCTACCAAAAAATCATGACTAAATAATTTCACGCATCAAAAGTGAGTAGAAAGTCTAAATAGAGATATTACTGTATTTACAATGAATTGAAATTAGTCTATTTAACTCTCTCGACAGCATTAGAGTAGGTGCTGCCTACACAGCATTAGAGTAGGTGCTGCCTATACACAGCATTAGAGTAGGTGCTGCCTATACACAGCATTAGAGTTGGTGACAGTGCCTACACACAGCATTAGAGTAGGTGCTGACTGCACAGCATTAGAGTAGGTGCTGCCTATACACAGCATTAGAGTAGGTGCTGCCTATACACAGCATTAGAGTAGGTGCTGCCTATACACAGCATTAGAGTAGGTGCTGCCTATACACAGCATTAGAGTTGGTGACAGTGCCTACACACAGCATTAGATTAGATGACAGTGCCTACTCTCCCTACACACAGCCTACCCATTGCCTGCAGTCAATGACATGGTTTCTCTCAGTCACTAGTTTATGTGCCTACCCATTGCCTGCAGTCAATGCCATGGTTTCTCTCTCCACAGAGAAATGTACCAATAGTTGTTATCTCAAATTGAAGATAGTGTAAGATATAATCTCTGGAATTAGAATTCAAAGCAATTTGTGGCTCTTTTTCCCAGGGGAAGCATCCCTTTTTCCCATTCAATGTACGTCATTAATCAGGAGAGATGTGGCAACTCTTGAAAGGAGGCAACTTTTTAGGCTGTTTTCGAGTGTTGGTTTGCTATGTGCTGTAAATGCTTTGAATTAATGGGGCCAGTGGTAGATGGGGATATTATTAGAGCAAACTCTTCATTCTCTCACTGGCTAATTTTAAAGTGTTTTTAATTAAGAACAGAATAATGTTCGTAGTTTATGCTTATTAAAGCGATTTGGAAGTATTTAGTTAGTTGTTTCATTTTAGATATTATTTGTACTTTCACAGAATGAGGACTCGAACTGATTTACCGACAAAAATTTTGAATCTTATTAAATCTAGAAGGAAAATGAATTATCCTCTATAAGTAGTACATTATGATATATAAATAAATATGTATTCAGAACTAAAGTAAAATATACAATTTAAGAAAGGTTGCAAAATGCTTTGATAATTTTCTCTACTCAAGATGTTAATGAAGCAGAAGAATTCATCCAACTCGGTTTAAACAGAAATAATAAATGTGTTAGAAGAGTCCACATTAGGGTGGGAGCAAAGTTGTTCTTTTTCCGAGAAGGACCGCCTTGTAAAGTCTACAGGACTGATGTCAGGACATGAGGGTGGCAATATTGTTTGAACCAAAAAGATCGAAGTTGTTTTTACTACAACCTGTGAGTGACATCCTTAGTGCGATCTGATGCCCCGTCTGGATACTGGATAATATATATTGAGAAAAAATAGAATTATTACTTTTATTTTCCAGCCCTCATACAAGGTAAAATTTTCGGGCGAGAGACAAAATTAGTCAAAATATATTAACTAACTAATGTTACTAATGCAGTAAAATGAAAATGTTTCCCAATTTTTCAGAGCTCTTTTCAGTAACAAATTCAGATATTAATTACTGATGACTTTATTTCCTACATCGTGAGGAGATTTGAAGCTATCAGATGCAACAGCAGTCCATGACCAGATGGAGGGAGGCTTCTTGTGTCGCAAATGACTCTAAATATTCACAGACAAGTTAACGGAGCCACTGACATTAACCCCATTATTGTGACTATGGTAAAATACCTCCACCATGAACATTTCTAGCACCAAATCAAAAGCTTTTCTGCAACCTTGCCAACCTTATTGTAGAGACTCTCAAGTTCTACCTTAATGGTCTAAGTTATATTGGTGAGCATTAAAGGACTCTCTCTCTTCATTGGTTCATTTAATTCACACTCAAGGTACGTACTGATGATAAACTACTCAGGGAAAAAAGCTATTGTGGGGCCATCGAAGATTGCAGTGGAAACACTTAATATTATAAATGTTACCTATCAATAGGTAACATTTATATAATATTTATAAACAAATTTTTCACTGTTCTCAGGAACTGAATGTTCGGTCGCACTAAGTGGTTTGGTCGCACAAAGCGGTTTGGTCGCATCAAGGGACATGGTTGCGTTAAGTGGCTTGGTCGCAGTAACTAACTCGATGTGATGAATAAATTTCAATATTTCAAAATTTTGTATTTTTCTCCCATCAAACTAAAGATCATCAAAACACCAAATAAATAAATAAACTCACGACAGGTATTATTAGGATAGATATTTTAATTTTTCCGTAGAATGTTCCAGAGACGTTAACGCAGAGTGTTTATCTTGTTTTTCTTTTCTATGAAATGGAGTCCTCGCTGTGAAGTTCTCCCTCAGCATTATAATAACATGAATTGGAATGAATCCACTTTTTAACGTTAACAAAATAATTCTCACCATCTTTTGTCTAAAACATGACAAAGGCATTAAATTAACACTGAGCATTCTGTATCAATTCATTTATAACTGAGATTTCGTAATAAGGTTTACACGTTAATTAGCATTGTGTCATCACTTGTTACACAGTCAATGAATTTCATTGATTTACAAGATAGGCTTATAAAGGGCAGTTGTAAGGAATTTTCCTTTTCTGTAATTTCCTCCGATGGGAATTAGTTACTTAGCACATATTTCATTCTTATATTTGATTATTTCTCTTCATACGGATACAGGCAAAGTATTATTTGATTATTTCTCTTCATACGGATACAGGCAAAATGTTATTTGATTATTTCTCTTCATACGGATACAGGCAAAGTGTTATTTGATTATTTCTCTTCATACGGATACAGGCAAAGTATTATTTGATTATTTCTCTTCATACGGATACAGGCAAAATGTTATTTGATTATTTCTCTTCATACGGATACAGGCAAAGTGTTGTTTGATTATTTCTCTTCATACGGATACAGGCAAAGTGTTATATGATTATTTCTCTTCATACGGATACAGGCAAAGTGTTATTTGATTATTTCTCTTCATACGGATACAGGCAAAGTGTTATATGATAATTTCTCTTCATACGGATACAGGCAAAGTGTTATTTGATTATTTCTCTTCATACGGATACAGGCAAAGTGTTATTTGATTATTTCTCTTCATACGGACACAGGCATAGTGTTATATGATTATTTCTCTTCATACGGATACAGGCAAAGTGTTATTTGATTATTTCTCTTCATACGGATACAGGCAAAGTGTTGTTTGATTATTTCTCTTCATACGGATACAGGCAAAGTGTTGTTTGATTATTTCTCTTCATACGGATACAGGCAAAGTGTTGTTTGATTATTTCTCTTCATACGGATACAGGCAAAGTGTTGTTTGATTATTTCTCTTCATACGGATACAGGCAAAGTGTTATTTGATTATTTCTCTTCATACGGATACAGGCAAAGTGTTATTTGATTATTTCTCTTCATACGGATACAGGCAAAGTGTTGTTTGATTATTTCTCTTCATACGGATACAGGCAAAGTGTTATTTGATTATTTCTCTTCATACGGATACAGGCAAAGTGTTGTTTGATTATTTCTCTTCATACGGATACAGGCAAAGTGTTATTTGATTATTTCTCTTCATACGGATACAGGCAAAGTGTTGTTTGATTATTTCTCTTCATACGGATACAGGCAAAGTGTTGTTTGATTATTTCTCTTCATACGGATACAGGCAAAGTGTTGTTTGATTATTTCTCTTCATACGGATACAGGCAAAGTGTTATTTGATTATTTCTCTTCATACGGATACAGGCAAAGTGTTGTTTGATTATTTCTCTTCATACGGATACAGGCAAAGTGTTATTTGATTATTTCTCTTCATACGGATACAGGCAAAGTGTTATTTGATTATTTCTCTTCATACGGATACAGGCAAAGTGTTGTTTGATTATTTCTCTTCATACGGATACAGGCAAAGTGTTGTTTGATTATTTCTCTTCATACGGATACAGGCAAAGTGTTATTTGATTATTTCTCTTCATACGGATACAGGCAAAGTTTTGTTTGATTATTTCTCTTCATACGGATACAGGCAAAGTGTTGTTTGATTATTTATCTTCATACGGATACAGGCAAAGTGTTGTTTGATTATTTATCTTCATACGGATACAGGCAAAGTTTTGTTTGATTATTTCTCTTCATACGGATACAGGCAAAGTGTTGTTTGATTATTTCTCTTCATACGGATACAGGCAAAGTGTTATTTGATTATTTCTCTTCATACGGATACAGGCAAAGTGTTGTTTGATTATTTCTCTTCATACGGATACAGGCAAAGTTTTGTTTGATTATTTCTCTTCATACGGATACAGGCAAAGTGTTGTTTGATTATTTCTCTTCATACGGATACAGGCAAAGTTTTGTTTGATTATTTCTCTTCATACGGATACAGGCAAAGTGTTGTTTGATTATTTCTCTTCATACGGATACAGGCCAAGTGTTGTTTGATTATTTCTCTTCATACGGATACAGGCAAAGTTTTGTTTGATTATTTCTCTTCATACGGATACAGGCAAAGTGTTTGACTGTCATATCTTCATTCTTCTACCAACAGCAATTCGTGTTCTGTAATTAAAATGGGATCTAAAAGACATATTCTTATTAAATCACAATTTGACACACTGAACACAAGATAAATACCTGACATTGAAGATAGCCAGTGCCTATAGGTGGAGTGTTACGTGTCTTTATTCTACCTCACGGAGACTGAACAGTAACACACAGAGTTCAGCACCACCAAATCACCATAGCAATCCTTTTCTACTTATTTCAAGTTTGACAATAAGTGCTGACAAGTCGATAGCAATTATCTTACATACTATACCTGCTCTAATTTATGAAATATTATCGTATTAGATTAAATAAGACATGGAGTACAGTTTCTGAATTAGAATTGTCCTTCTATTTCGACTATGTTAAAAATATTAGCAAAGGTAGAGCTGCAGACACCTCGACTGACAATATCCTATGCAGCAAATATTTACCACAATAAGCAAGGTAAATAGGAAAGAGGAACTGTTCACCACTCTCTTTGAACAGTCTAGCTACTGTTGAACACTCTGTTTGAACAGTCTTTCTTCTGTTAAATATCTGTCTAATATCCCCTCTCTTTTTCTTTCATTGGGTTTAATAACGCGAGTGGTACAGAGCAAAGAAATGAAGTGAGCAATGCGTCACTTAATGGAATAAAGATCTACTCATCACAAACTATGCTATTTATAACAAAAATAAATCAATGGAAATTATTTGACTGTCTGAAGACAATGAAAATAATGTGAATTCTATTCAGTATTATGAATATATTCAGAAATGCAATATACATAATATAAGAAAAAACAATGAAAATAAAGCAATATTTGTGTAGCACTTTTTTCATTTCAGTAACTTATTGTTGATATTGAAAAATATGAATTATTAACTAATTTATGGAATATAATTAAAATATTGATAATCATATATTGATTATTATTTTGTAACTATAATGTGTTATTTAAATATATTCAAGTAAAGACTACATACATTCAAGCAAAGACTACATACATTAAAGCAAAGACTACAGTCATTCAAGCAAAGACTACATACATTCAAGTAAAGACTACATACATTCAAGCAAAGACAACATACATTCAAGCAAAGACTACAGTCATTCAAGCAAAGACTACATACATTCAAGCAAAGACTACATACATTCAAGCAAAGACTACATACATTCAAGTAAAGACTACATACATTCAAGCAAAGACTACATACATTCAAGTAAAGACTACATACATTCAAGCAAAGACTACATACATTCAAGCAAAGACTACATACATTCAAGCAAAGACTACATACATTCAAGCAAAGACTACAGTCATTCAAGCAAAGACTACATACATTCAAGTAAAGACTACATACATTCAAGCAAAGACTACATACATTCAAGCAAAGACTACAGTCATTCAAGTAAAGACTACATACATTCAAGTAAAGACTACATACATTCAAGCAAAGACTACATACATTCAAGCAAAAAATACATACATTCAAGCAAAGACTACATACATTCAAGTAAAGACTACATACATTCAAGCAAAGACTACATACATTCAAGCAAAGACTACATACATTCAAGTAAAGACTACATACATTCAAGCAAAGACTACATACATTCAAGCAAAGACTACATACATTCAAGCAAACACTACATACATTCAAGCTAAGACTACATACATTCAAAGACTGTATACATTTATTAGAGCAGTGAAATAACTAATCAATCAAATGGACATCATTCAAATGCTCACAAATCTGAGGTTTGGGGAAGACATTTCATTCATCAGAAATGTGATCAATCATTGGGAGGGGGGAGTAGGTAGTCAGGCCTACATGTAGGTAGTCAGGCCTACATGTAGGTAGTCAGGCCTACATGTAGGTGGTCAGGCCTACATGTAGGTGGTCAGGCCTACATGTAGGTGGTCAGGCCTACATGTAGGTGGTCAGGCCTACATGTAGGTGGTCAGGCCTACATGTAGGTGGTCAGGCCTACATGTAGGTAGTCAGGCCTACATGTAGGTAGTCAGGCCTACATGTAGGTGGTCAGGCCTACATGTAGGTGGTCAGGCCTACATGTAGGTGGTCAGGCCTACATGTAGGTAGTCGGGCCTACATGTAGGTGGTCAGGCCTACATGTAGGTAGTCAGGCCTACATGTAGGTGGTCAGGCCTACATGTAGGTAGTCAGGCCTACATGTAGGTGGTCAGGCCTACATGTAGGTAGTCGGGCCTACATGTAGGTGGTCAGGCCTACATGTAGGTAGTCAGGCCTACATGTAGGTGGTCAGGCCTACATGTAGGTGGTCAGGCCTACATGTAGGTAGTCAGGCCTACATGTAGGTAGTCAGGCCTACATGTAGGTAGTCAGGCCTACATGTAGGTAGTCAGACCTACATGTAGGTGGTCAGTCCTACATGTAGGTAGTCAGGCCTACATGTAAGGTGGTCAGGCCTACATGTAAGGTGGTCAGGCCTACATGTAGGTAGTCAGCCCTACATGTAAGGTGATCAGGCCTACATGTAGGTAGTCAGGCCTACATGTAGGTAGTCAGGCCTACATGTAGGTGGTCAGGCCTACATGTAGGTAGTCAGGCCTACATGTAGGTAGTCAGGCCTACATGTAGGTAGTCAGGCCTACATGTAGGTGGTCAGGCCTACATGTAGGTAGTCAGGCCTACATGTAGGTAGTCAGGCCTACATGTAGGTAGTCAGGCCTACATGTAGGTAGTCAGGCCTACATGTAGGTAGTCAGGCCTACATGTAGGTAGTCAGGCCTACATGTAGGTGGTTAGGCCTACATGTAGGTAGTCAGGCCTACATGTAGGTAGTCAGGCATAAATGTAGGTAGTCAGGCCTACATGTAGGTAGTCAGGCCTACATGTAGGTGGTCAGGCCTACATGTAGGTAGTCAGACCTACATGTAGGTGGTCAGTCCTACATGTAGGTAGTCAGGCCTACATGTAAGGCGGTCAGGCCTACATGTAGGTAGTCAGCCCTACATGTAAGGTGGTCAGGCCTACATGTAGGTAGTCAGGCCTACATGTAGGTAGTCAGGCCTACATGTAGGTGGTCAGGCCTACATATAGGTAGTCAGACCTACATGTAGGTGGTCAGTCCTACATGTAGGTAGTCAGGCCTACATGTAAGGCGGTCAGGCCTACATGTAGGTAGTCAGCCCTACATGTAAGGTGGTCAGGCCTACATGTAGGTAGTCAGGCCTACATGTAGGTAGTCAGGCCTACATGTAGGTGGTCAGGCCTACATGTAGGTAGTCAGGCCTACATGTAGGTAGTCAGGCCTACATGTAGGTAGTCAGGCCTACATGTAGGTGGTCAGGCCTACATGTAGGTAGTCAGGCCTACATGTAGGTAGTCAGGCCTACATGTAGGTAGTCAGGCCTACATGTAGGTAGTCAGGCCTACATGTAGGTAGTCAGGCCTACATGTAGGTAGTCAGGCCTACATGTAGGTAGTCAGGCCTACATGTAGGTAGTCAGGCCTACAGGTAGGTGGTTAGGCCTACATGTAGGTAGTCAGGCCTACAGGTAGGTAGTCAGGCATAAATGTAGGTAGTCAGGCCTACATGTAGGTAGTCAGGCCTACATGTAGGTGGTCAGGCCTACATGTAGGTAGTCAGGCCTACATGTAGGTAGACAGGCCTACATGTAGGTAGTCAGGCCTACATGTAGGTAGTCAGGCCTACATGTAGGTGGTCAGGCCTACATGTAGGTAGTCAGGCCTACATGTAGGTAGTCAGGCCTACATGTAGGTGGTTAGGCCTACATGTAGGTAGTCAGGCCTACATGTAGGTAGTCAGGCATAAATGTAGGTAGTCAGGCCTACATGTAGGTAGTCAGACCTACATGTAGGTGGTTAGGCCTACATGTAGGTAGTCAGGCCTACATGTAGGTAGTCAGGCCTACATGTAGGTAGTCAGGCCTACATGTAGGTAGTCAGGCGTACATGTAGGTAGTCAGGCCTACATGTAGGTAGTCAGGCCTATATGTAGGTAGTCAGGCATAAATGTAGGTAGTCAGGCGTACATGTAGGTAGTCAGGACTACATGTATGCTATGGACCAACATACATTTGTTATAGTTCTACATGTACAATATACATGTTACAGTACTGCTATAGTTCAATTCGATGTTACATACGAGGAAATTTATCTTTTCTATTTCTGAACTATTGATAACGAGTATCGAATTCCTTATCACTTAATTTACCTGTAAATGTTTGAATAGTAATACTACATATAGTACTTTCGATACGAGCATGCTTTCCAGACACATGAGTTTTCGTACCTAGCTTGGAAAAATCGGATTCATTTTCTTTTTATAGTTAGGCTTGTTGAAAAATTTATAAATCCATGGAATAAAACTTAGAAATATAAATAACTCAGATCTATTGACTTTCATCAGTGACTGTTGTGTGATTTGGTCATCTGTCATCACCGGAGCAAAAAAAAAACACTTTCTAATATCTGTCCCTGGTCTTTTGGTTGAATTTTCAAGTCGTTGATCACGGACTATTGCACGAGTAGATAATGGCATTCAGAAGAGCCTGTATGATAAAAGTGAACGAAGCCTCACTCAAAAGGAACAAACATTTGAAATTTTTGCATCGCTTCGTAACAACATCTGCCAAAAGGGAAGTAAGAGGCTACCTGACCCATAGGTTTTATTTCATCTCATGGTAACGATCACCTTACTAGTAGGGAAGATTCAGCATTCCTTACGATATGAACCAACGGCAATAACCAAACCTATGTCATTGTTTAAAGAGGGATTGATGAGAAAGTCTGATAAACTGTTACGATGCAAAGGTCATCATGGTAGAATAAGAGGCAATGTCAAAGAAAGACATTGCACAAAACAGCCTTTTCGTCATCGATGTAGGAGCATTGCTATTTGCTACACAGAGTTAGTTGGCAAAAGATAGACTCATACATTTCAATTGCTTATACTTACATAATGCATTTAGAAGAAACATTATGATAATTCAGCAGAGGTGATATTTGATGGTTAAAAAACGAAAACATCAAAAGTTAAGAGCACGAGTGCCGAAACATCATACCACAAAGTTTAATGTTCAGTTCCAAGAAGACGACCCTTTTCCGTTTACACAAGAGAGCTCTTATTTTCTTACACCACGAACAAGGCAGGATTGATACATTTCCTGTAAATCAAACTTAGGATGGCAAACATCGAAGAAACTAATTGTTCTGGTGATACTGATATTGCAAAGATAACTCTTGATAAGCGAAGTCAACAACTACATTTGCTGTTGCAGATGACAAAGATATCGCTGTAATGTTTGTTCACCAGGAACAGTGAGAACCATCTTGACATCTACACTTTGAAAAAAGATGATTGCCTGAATATCAAACATGCATGCATCCTTGCGAAACAAATTTACTAAAAAACTTTGCTTTTTCTCTATGCCTTCATTGGTTGTGATACAACATCGTCAATAGTTGGAAAGGGTGATTTTGAGCACCAAATCTGAATCATTGAGGAGCAAGTTAAAATATTCTATTGTCTATAAAGTGATCAATCTGAAGTTGATCAGCAGAAATCAAGGTGTTCAAACTGTAACAGTTTGTAGATATCAGAAGTATGCTGATTTGGCATGCAAGGGAATCATTACTCCAGAAAAATTTCTGCCAACCGAAAAGACAGCTCACTAGCACGGTCTGTGATGCCATTATAAACTCATACAATGGTCCATGATCACGACTTCAATATTCAGCCAAAAGAGTAAGGACAGATAATAGAAAACGATTTTATTGCTCAGGTGATGACAGATGACCAAATCACACCCCAGTCACTGATGAAAGTCAATAGATCTAAATGCAAGGTAAAATATTATATACCCTGACTTGTTTATGTTTCAAAGTTTTATTCCATGCATTTATAAATTTTTCAACAAGCCTAACTATAAGAAGAAAATGAATCCGATTTTTTTAATGCTAGGTACAAAAACTCATGTGTCTGGTAAACATGCTCGTATCGAAAGTACCGTGTCCGAAGCGTTTCAACATGTGGCGAATGCCGAGGAGTTTAATGCTCAAACGAACAAGTAATAGTGGCAAAAATGTTGATTTAAAGGATTTTTGGGGTGCAGTTCCATCCATGAGAATAAAATGATTGTACTTTTTGGTGTATATTGCAGGTAATCTCAACAGTTGATGACTACAACAGTGATGATGAACTGGAAACTAAAGATGACATCAATATTTTTGACATATTATCTACAATGTTGAAAGAGATTGTAATTTCAAATGATTTTATTGTCCAATATGTTAGTGTAACTCTTTATATGTTTAGTTTGAGACGTAAGTTCTCTTAAAAAGTTAATCAGTATAAAAATGCTAAAAAATAATATAAGTATAACATGACCTTATTTGGAAAAATTGAATTTCGACTAATTTGGGCTTTCGACTACAATTTTTGGGATCTGAAAATGAGGTTTCCCAATGTCCAATCGATGGCACTTTTTTTGGTTAATCTACATACTAAATGGGAGGTCTGGACCAAATTTCAGCTTGTTACCATTTTTTCCCCACAAATGGTGATCTCAGAGCAAATCTCTCCTACTAGAGTGAGATATTATAACTACGCTCATAGGCTTCATTCCATTCCCACCTCTTCATTTCCCTCCCATTATTTTGCTATGCATCTACAGTATTTTCTCTTCCATTACATTTATCACAATATATTTCTATTGACATCGAGAGCGTCTGGCTTCTGTGTTTAGAACATCAAAATGTGCAGTGCGCATTAATGCGCTTTGATGTTCAGTGCGCAACAAGGAACTTGGTATGTTGTATAATGTCATAGAGAGTAAGAAATGAACACTTTAGATATTTTATAAAGGATATTTAAACAGTTTCAAAAATAAGAGAGTTGTTAGAGAGCGAATTAATTATCAAAAAAAGGGATAAATTTTCAATTCCGTCAACTTCTTAATTTATATATCAATTGTTGATATTATTTTCATGCCAATCATTCCTTAGCATTCAATTCTATTGGATGTTATCTTTTTCAAATAACAGAAATGCGATGTATTTCATCTCCAAGTAGATGCAGGACCAAATATTATTGCAATTATATACTGTTCGAATGAAAAAACTGACCCATCCCTAGACTATGTAACAAATTATCAAAGGCAGAATCCACAGGGTATACAGTAGCTATAAGTACATAGCATTAAGTGAATAAAGCTTCTGCGTAGTGGAGTTCTGTTCAAAGAATTTCATTCGGAATCTAAATCCATCAAACAATGAATTGAAATTAAAAGAGTTCGTATGTTCCATTGGTTGCATTTTGCGCTCTCTTCCTTTTGTGTAATTTTACTGCACGAACTATGCAGAAGGAAGGAAATAGATTGCATCATCAGACTCTATCGATTCCATTTCACCTGC
Organism: Caprella mutica; assembly: GCA_947561585.1. Classification (NCBI taxonomy): domain Eukaryota; kingdom Metazoa; phylum Arthropoda; class Malacostraca; order Amphipoda; family Caprellidae; genus Caprella; species Caprella mutica. The sequence goes on from CANNZV010001926.1 coordinate 212,971, forward strand.
CATTCCAATTCATCCTTTTTGCTGTGCATTTTAGTTACCATCATTCCTTTGCTGTGCATTTTAGTAACCATCATTCCTTTGCTGTGCATTTTAGTTACCATCATTCCTTTTCTGTGCATTTTAGTTACCATCATTCCTTTGCTGTGCATTTTAGTTACCATCATTCCTTTGCTGTGCATTTTAGTTACCATCATTCCTTTGCTGTGCATTTTAGTTACCATCATTCCTTTGCTGTGCATTTTAGTTACCATCATTCCTTTGCTGTGCATTTTAGTTACCATCATTCCAATACTTGAATGAATTCTTTTTTCTACTGCTCGAATGTGTAATTTATATCTGACTATAGTCACCATAGAGTGAAAAGAGAACCTTGTAAACCAAGTACAAAAAGAAGTGGCTGCACTATGCCACAATAAGAAGAAGTGGCTGCACTATGCCACAATAAGAAGTGACTGCACTATGCCACAATAAGAAGTGACTTCACTATGCCACAATAAGAAGTAGCTGCACTATGCCACAATAAGAAGTGACTGCACTATGCCACAATAAGAAGTGGCTGCACTATGCCACAATAAGAAGTGCCTGCACTATGCCACAATAAGAACTATGCCACAATAGGAGGGTGTAAGCCATAGCTCTCCAGACAGCCAAAGAGAGACATATCAGCTGAACAAATTGAATTGCAAGCCATCAGTAAGCTCCATCGCAAATATATTTCTTGAAGTGATTCTTCCTCTCGGTGCCCATTTGTGTACAACCAAATTGCTTCGGGAGTAAATGGAGAAAATTCCTTGGGACAATTTATTGTAGATACATCAAAGAACAAAATTATTGCTGTCTGAATTTGTGGACCGATTAATCATTGTGTTTTGTATTGTGTTTAACTTAGTCATAAAATTGATGTGTAGGTGGTAATAAAAATAATCGATATCGTCTGAAGTAATTCAAGGTTGACAGAGATAAAGTTATTTGAAAAATAGTTTGCTTTCAGTTGCCATTGGTCACTGCATCAAAAACTTTTACTTCATTTAACTGCCTGGTAAAACATAGAAAAAATCTCTTTCAATATTGGTAACGTAAATCACTCATTCTCTAAACAAAATATTTTACTCCTGCCTATATTAATTCATTTCAAAGCCTCTTCGTTATTTATATAAATAAAAATAAGTTATTTTGATTTATGATTTATAAATACAGGCATGAAAAGGAGAAAATGAATCCTAATACCATAAATTACATGTACAGTTAAGTGTGAATCAGGAATGTGAATGTAGAGGTACACCTACAGTTGTTCATCCTCTCTCTCTCTCTTTATATCAATCGGTACATTAGCAATCTTTAATTTGGAGGCCATTCAAAGATTAGAAGAGTGACTTTAGAAGTTTCTGTGAATGAGAAGAGTAGTGGAAACACCCACTACCTTCACATCACAAAGACTCTGGAACAATGGACATTTATTTCAATGGAATTAGATCCAAAAACTCTCTCTCACATTGCCAAAGTGGACCATTTTACACATTCCAGTCTTTGAAAAGAAACAATGGAAGATGAAACAATCGAGTGGCAAACTGAGGCCAATTTGCGGTTGTCTGGTAAATCACAAAACGAATTTTAGTTCGGAAATTTAGATAAATAAACCATAACTCATGAATTAAATGGATGCCGTGTCTACAGGCCTCTCTATCTACAGTGTCTACAGGCCTCTCTATCTACAGTGTCTACAGGCCTCTCTATCTACAGTGTCTACAGGCCTCTTCATCTACAGTGTCTACAGGCCTCTCTATCTACAGTGTCTACAGGCCTCTCTATCTACAGTGTCTACAGGCCTCTCTATCTACAATGTCTACAGGCCTCTCTATCTACAGTGTCTACAGGCCTCTCTATCTACAGTGTCTACAGGTCTCTCTATCTACAGTGTCTACAGGCCTCTCTATCTACAGTGTCTACAGGTCTCTCTACCTACAGTGTCTACAGGCCTCTCTATCTACAGTGTCTACAGTTCTCTCTATCTACAGTGTCTACAGGTCTCTCTATCTACAGTGTCTACAGGTCTCTCTATCTACAGTGTCTACAGGTCTCTCTATCTACAGTGTCTACAGGTCTCTCTATCTACAGTGTCTACAGCTCTCATTTCTCTCGAGGTTCATCATCTACAGAGAGGTGATGTTTTCCTGGGGAATATTTTACTTTTCTTTTATAGAAGGGATGTTTTTCTACGGAGAATATTTTCCGGATACCCATGTCTGCAGAAATATTTCTACCTGCCTAAAGAGATATGAATCTTACTCACGGAGAAATGAAAGATTTAATGATTTGTTTTATGATAGTCAGGTAAAGATTTAGAATTCTTTTGGTTAATTGAGGCCTATGGGAATTATTTGGACTATGGGTGAGGTTTTAGTTGATTAGTGAGTTCCGGTCTAATAACATAAGACATGGTGTTCAATCGCTAGGGTCAGTAGTCAGTGGTTGCTATCTTCAAGTTCGGGATAGATTCATCACTCGGAGTCTAGAGTCTCGGTATTCCACGGTGATGGAGTTCATGCCCATCTCAGGCCATCACCCATTGCACCATCTTTACCATCTACTGTAACCATTTCAATAAGAGTCTGACCACACAATCAAGTAGGCACCACGCAATCATGTAGGTTCCACGAGTCCACACAGTCATGTAGTCCCAACACAATCATGTAGGCTACACACAGAAATGTAGTCCCAACACAATCATGTAGGCTCCACACAATCATGTAGGCTCCACACAATCATGTAGTCCCAACACAATCATGTAGGCTCCACACAATCATGTAGGCTACACACAGAAATGTAGTCCCAACACAATCATGTAGTCCCAACACAATTATGTAGGCTACACACAGTCATGTAGCCTCCACATAATCATGTAGGCTCCACACAGTCATGTAGGCTCCACACAGTCATGTAGCCTCCACATAATCATGTAGGCTCCACACAGTCATGTAGGCTCCACACAGTCATGTAGCCTCCACATAATCATGTAGGCTCCACACAGTCATGTAGCCTCCACATAATCATGTAGGCTCCACACAGTCATGTAGCCTCCACATAATCATGTAGGCTCCACACAGTCATGTAGCCTCCACATAATCATGTAGGCTCCACATAATCATGTAGGCTCCACATAATCATGTAGGCTCCACTCAGTCATGTAGCCTCCACATAATCATATAGGCTCCACACAGTCATGTAGCCTCCACATAATCATGTAGGCTCCACACAGTCATGTAGCCTCCACATAATCATGTAGGCTCCACTCAGTCATGTAGCCTCCACATAATCATGTAGGCTCCACTCAGTCATGTAGCCTCCACATAATCATATAGGCTCCACACAGTCATGTAGCCTCCACATAATCATGTAGGCTCCACACAATCATGTAGGCTCCACGAGTCCACAATCTCACTCCAAGGAATGTTCCTTTTTTCTGTTCAAAAGTGCCTCATCCTGATAATAGATTTCTTTTTTTCTAACTTCAGAGCTCTAAATGTTCCTACAGTTGCCTCAAATTTGTATAATTCACTCACAAACTTCAAACTTAGTCTCAAAATCAGGAACTTTTCTGATCATTTTTAGGAATAAATTCATAAATCAAATAAAGAGTTTTCATGGAGACATTTTTCTATCAATGTGAATGTTCAGTTTAATTGACTTCTTTTTTGCAGGAGAACAGAAAAAAATATATTGCCTTTTGAATATCTTTTTCTGACATATTTCCAAATTCTCACGATTGAGGAAACAAAATAATATATAGTTACAAAGATATAGTTTAGGTAGTTTTAGTAACTAAATGGCATAGAGTTACTAATGGTAACATTTAGTAACTAAATGGCATAGAGTTACCAATGGTAACATTTAGTAACTAAATGGCATAGAGTTACCAATGGTAACATTTAGTAACTAAATGGCATAGAGTTACCAATGGTAACATTTAGTAACTAAATGGCATAGAGTTACCAATGGTAACATTTAGTAACTAAATGGCATAGAGTTACCAATGGTAACATTTAGTAACTAAATGGCATAGAGTTACCAATGGTAACATTTAGTAACTAAATGGCATAGAGTTACCAATGGTAACATTTAGTAACTAAATGGCATAGAGTTACCAATGGTAACATTTAGTAACTAAATGGCATAGAGTTACCAATGGTAACATTTAGTAACTAAATGGCATAGAGTTACCAATGGTAACATTTAGTAACTAAATGGCATAGAGTTACCAATGGTAACATTTAGTAACTAAATGGCATAGAGTTACCAATGGTAACATTTAGTAACTAAATGGCATAGAGTAATGCCAATGGTAACATTTTAAACTCAAACTTCATATATACAATATCATATAAATATAAAATAGTTTATTCTCTAATTTAACATTTATTAATAATTATTGTGGATTAACAATCGACACAGAATATTATTATTCGTCAATTTAACTTTGGATGATTTTAGAGATGTTGTTTTGTTATTAATTTGCAAACGAGTAAAGGAAGAGATTATTTTTCGAGTAGCCGTAAAGTTTGCATTCAGTAAATAATTTACTGAGCGAAGAGAAAATAAAAAGCTGTGAAGTTAAATACTTATTTACATACATTAGTACATATTCTGTGTAACATATGGTAAAATAACACCTTATTTGCTATGAAATAATGATGTACAAATGTAAAATAGAAGTGATAGGTATAATAGTTGAAAGGTACTTAACTGAATTATTTTTTAATTCCTAAAGTTATTTTATTTTATCGGTATCAGGAATTTTCACGGCAAGAAAAGTCGCTGTAATAATTTTTTTAACTCTCGGCTTAAGAAGAACAGACAAATAAAGTATTCAGCACAATAATTACCAGGGTCCTTTCCCATCCCTCGTTACCAAGGATACTTTTAGTAGTTAACAGGACTCTTGACTTCTAACAATAACACTTTCATAAAAAGAGAAAGCAGACTATTTATAGTGGCTCTAGGCTCATTTCACTTTCATTTGAAGGACAATGTGACAAAATACAAATTGATATTGTAATTGCATTTGGTTGAAGTTTGATTATTGAATTCAAGCAAATTTTCATGACATCGTCAAAATATGTTTAATAGAAAATTGAAAAATGCGAAGTTAAGAAACGCACTGGTTACTATTTAAAAAGAATGTAAGTCTATAACTATGTAGCGCAAATAAGATAGTTTTTGTTTTGGTTGTAGCGTAGAACTGTCTCTGAAGTTGATCGGAAATATCGTAATAATTTCTCTTATGATTTGTTCTTAGCCATTTTCACAGTCACAAATATTTTCTCGGTAGGACCTCCTCTCTTTTCAAATGATCCTAGAAATTCCAAATGCTTGGATGCAATCGTTATTTAGCTTTGCAAAGCAAGATGCTAACCTTCGATGCTGTTATCGAGACTTGAAATAAATTCTTACGGTCAAATTTACGGACACGATTCAGCGCATTCAAAATTAAACTTCTTTCCTTGAATTACCACATGACTGATGGTGAAGGTAGTACACACATACAAACAATAATCAAAATGTTAAACTACAGTTAAATTGTAACAGTGTAGCACATTTATGCCTATGTTTTTTTCTCGATAGGTACACACAGAGCTATAAAATTATAAAATTATTTCTATTCCTTAAACAAGATTTCTTAATTTAGGATAGTCCATAAATTTTGTATTCCATTTCTCAGGAAACCTACTGCTTGGTGCTTGGTTAGCCCGAACAGTAACTAGTTACTAATACGAGGCTGGCGGAGTTGGCTATTTACATTTCTATTTTCTTAACTCAATAATTTTTCTTTTATCGAGTTAATTAATTATTGATAAGTTACCACAGGTACTTGTGTTTACTTTTCACTTTTGAACTCAATAATTTGTGACTGGAAACACAAAAGTGAGTGATGATTCACAACAGAAAATTCTGAAAAAATGAAGAGTTTTCGTGGAATGATTTTTTACAAATGTGAGAATGCTAAATTTAATTGTCTTCATAGTGCAGGATGACATAGAAATGTTATTGTTTTCATCTGTCATTTTACAAGAAAAGCTTGTTAAATTTTAGTGTCAAAACTGCAGCACACAAAATGTTACTAAAAGAGAAGAGTGAATTTTCTATCTAGTTTTGGTGTTGTTTCTTCATTACCTCTGAACAAATAGTTTTAACTCTAAGGATTAAAGCCGCGGGGATTAGGTCTTTTCTCCCGGTCAATTAATCCAATAGTTGCAATGTTCTCACTAATGCTTTTATTGCATTTGAAAGCAAATAACACTTTGCTTTGATTGCAGTTAGGAGACTCTCTTTTATTTACCTATATTCACTAAAATATTTCTTTGGATGCGATTGTGAATTTGAATATCAGTAGTTTGGTAACCTAATAACTAATAAGTTATAACTATACTTCCTGTCTACAGTTCATGTTATCAGAGATGTTAGTTTAAGTAAATTGAAGTTCACTGTAAGATATGAAAAATATTGGTAAAAAATGTCTACATTTATTTGGAAATAAAATATTACAGAATTTGAAAACGTTTAGCAGTAATTCAATGCAACAAATTTTTATGAGAGAATTACCACACACCAACACACCGTGTGAGAGAAGTGATGTGAGAGAAATACCAAACACCAACACACCGTGTGAGAGAAGTGATGTGAGAGAATTACCACACACCAACACACCGTGTGAGAGAAGTGATGTGAGAGAAATACCAAACACCAACACACCGTGTGAGAGAAGTGATGTGAGAGAATTACCACACAACAACACACCGTGTGAGAGAAGTGATGTGAGAGAATTACCACACACCAACACACCGTGTGAGAGAAGTGATGTGAGAGAATTACCACACACCAACACACCGTGTGAGAGAAGTGATGTGAGAGAAATACCACACACCAACACACCGTGTGAGAGAAGTGATGTGAGAGAATTACCAAACACCAACACACCGTGTGAGAGAAGTGATGTGAGAGAATTACCACACACCAACACACCGTGTGAGAGAAGTGATGTGAGAGAATTACCACACAACAACACACCGTGTGAGAGAAGTGATGTGAGAGAAATACCAAACACCAACATACCGTGTGAGAGAAGTGATGTGAGAGAATTACCACACACCAACATACCGTGTGAGAGAAGTGATGTGAGAGTTATTCCCTCACTTCAAAATATCTTAGAATATCAAGTTCTGAGGAAGAATTTAAAGATGCTTGCCAAACTGAAGTTGCTAGAAATTCCACTGTAGGAGCAGTCAATAGAGAGGATAAATTCCACTGTAGGAGCAGTCAATAGAGAGGATAAATTCCACTGTAAGAGCAGTCAATAGAGAGGATAAATTCCACTGTAGGAGCAGTCAATAGAGAGGATAAATTCCACTGTAGGAGCAGTCAATAGAGAGGATAAATTCCACTGTAGGAGCAGTCAATAGAGAGGATAAATTCCACTGTAAGAGCAGTCAATAGAGAGGATAAATTCCACTGTAGGAGCAGTCAATAGAGAGGATAAATTCCACTGTAAGAGCAGTCAATAGAGAGGATAAATTCCACTGTAGGAGCAGTCAATAGAGAGGATAAATTCCACTGTAGGAGCAGTCAATAGAGAGGATAAATTCCACTGTAAGAGCAGTCAATAGAGAGGATAAATTCCACTGTAGGAGCAGTCAATAGAGAGGATAAATTCCACTGTAGGAGCAGTCAATAGAGAGGATAAATTCCACTGTAAGAGCAGTCAATAGAGAGGATAAATTCCACTGTAGGAGCAGTCAATAGAGAGGATAAATTCCACTGTAGGAGCAGTCAATAGAGAGGATAAATTCCACTGTAGGAGCAGTCAATAGAGAGGATAAATTCCACTGTAGGAGCAGTCAATAGAGAGGATAAATTCCACTGTAGGAGCAGTCAATAGAGAGGATAAATTCCACTGTAGGAGCAGTCAAGAGAGAGGGTAAATTCCACTGTAGGAGCAGTCAAGAGAGAGGGTAAATTCCACTGTAGGAGCAGTCAATAGAGAGGATAAGTTCCACCAGATGATTACTGTAGCTTCCTTGACATTATTTGTAATATTATCAGATATTTATCAGCTGTATATTTTCCATCTGTTAAAATGTTTAAGAGTTTATAATTAGCCTTAAAGTAGTGAAAAATTCGCTCCTCAATAAATTCATAATTTCAGTAGTTCATCCCTCAGTTTTAATAGGTATTTTATAGCAGCTCTTGCCTGTGCCTAGTAATTAATTAGTTGTTATCACAAGTGCTCAGATGATAGTATGTAACACTAATAAACTCCTAGAAGTAACCATAACATGGCCTGATTTATTATGCAGTTAAGACACTGCTAGTTGATATACTGTGAGGCAGTGCCTGAGCTGTGGCTTCTTGGGATGTACTGTTTCACTATTTAATATTAAACGTATTTGGTAGAGCAAGTACATTTTCTCTCATTCAAATTCTGTTATTCTTTTTCCTAATATTTCCTTTGAGTTAAGTTAATTGTGATGAGTTTTGACGCCATGAGAGATAGCTAACAAATACAGCAATCAAATCAGATGCCAGTTCAGTGCAGTGTACCTATGTCCCTCCGCAACACTTTCCTGAAACTTAAACAGAAGTGACACCAGTGAGGAACTCTTCCGATAATTTGATGAGAAATTGATAAACCTCTCACAAAGAGATAACTATGTATCTCTACACAGCAAGGAGAGATAGCTATCTCTACACAGCAAAGAGAGATAGCAGTCTCTACACAGCAAAGAGAGATAGCTATCTCTACACAGCAAAGAGAGATAGCTATCTCTACACAGCAAAGAGAGATAGCTATCTGTACACTGCAAAGAGAGATAGCTATCTCTACACAGCAAAGAGAGATAGCTATCTCTACACAGCAAAGAGAGATAGCTGTCTCTACACAGCAAAGAGAGATAGCTATCTCTACACAGCAAAGAGAGATAGCAGTCTCTACACAGCAAAGAGAGATAGCTATCTCTACACAGCAAAGAGAGATAGCTATCTCTACACTGCAAAGAGAGATAGCTATCTCTACACAGCAAAGAGAGATAGCTATCTCTACACAGCAAAGAGAGATAGCTGTCTCTACACAGCAAAGAGAGATAGCTATCTCTACACAGCAAAGAGAGATAGCTATCTCTACACTGCAAAGAGAGATAGCAGTCTCTACACAGCAAAGAGAGATAGCAGTCTCTACACAGCAAAGAGAGATAGCAGTCTCTACACAGCAAAGAGAGATAGCAGTCTCTACACAGCAAAGAGAGATAGCAGTCTCTACACAGCAAAGAGAGATTGCAGTCTCTACACAGCAAAGAGAGATAGCAGTCTCTACGCAGCAAAGAGAGATAGCAGTCTCTACACTGCAAAGAGAGGTAGCTATCTCTACACAGCAAAGAGAGATAGCTATCTCTACACTGCAAGAGAAATAAGGGGGGACAATGGCAGATAGAGAGAATCCTCTCTCAGATCTACTTTGGCCCCACCATCACTTTTCCTTAGATATATTATGTTATCTCATTCATCATTAAATGCGAAAGTCAATCGTCTAGAGTTTATATTTTCTGATGACTGAATAATTCAAAGACAAAATATTTCTCTCCCACAAACTAGAACAAAGGAATAGTGAGATAAAAAGTCCTTCTCCCTGTCTTTTTTTTTGCCTTCTTGCTGCCTTCATCTTCTCGATAATGAGAAGATGAATCACCGCAATTAGTCAAAGGAATTCTAAGGAAAGATACACACCAGTTAACGCACCATTAACTTATAGCATTGAAATACTGAGCAAAGATACACACCAGTTAACACACCATTGACTTATAGCATTGAAATACTGAGGAAAGATACACACCAGTTAACACACCATTAATTTATAGCATTGAAATACTGAGGAAAGATACACACCAGTTAACACACCATTAACTCATAGCATTGAAATACTGAGCAAAGATACACACCAGTTAACACACCATTAACTTATAGCATTGAAATACTGAGCAAAGATACACACCAGTTAACACACCATTAACTTATAGCATTGAAATACTGAGCAAAGATATACACCAGTTAACACACCATTAACTTATAGCATTGAAATACTGAGCAAAGATACACACCAGTTAACACACCATTAACTCATAGCATTGAAATACTGAGCAAAGATACACACCAGTTAACACACCATTAACTTATAGCATTGAAATACTGAGGAAAGATACACACCAGTTAACACACCATTAACTTATAGCATTGAAATACTGAGCAAAGATACACACCAGTTAACACACCATTAACTTATAGCATTGAAATACTGAGCAAAGATACACACCAGTTAACAGTCCATAGGTAGCTTAGACAGGTAACAGTCCATAGGTAGCTTAGACAGGTAGCAGTCCATAGGTAGCTTAGACAGGTAGCAGTCCATAGGTAGCTTAGACAGGTAACAGTCTATAGGTAGCTTAGACAGGTAACAGTACATACGTAGCTTAGACAGGTAACAGTCTATAGGTATCTTAGAGAGGTAACAGTCCATAGGTAGCTTAGACAGATAACAGTCCATAGGTAGCTTAGACAGGTAACAGTCCATAGGTAGCTTAGACAGATAACAGTCCATAGGTAGCTTAGACAGATAATAGTCCATAGGTAGCTTAGACAGGTAACAGTCCATAGGTAGCTTAGACAGATAACAGTCCATAGGTAGCTTAGACAGATAACAGTCCATAGGTAGCTTAGACAGATAACAGTCAATAGGTAGCTTAGACAGGTAACAGTCCATAGGTAGCTTAGACAGATAACAGTCAATAGGTAGCTTAGACAGATAACAGTCCATAGGTAGCTTAGACAGATAACAGTCCATAGGTAGCTTAGACAGATAACAGTCCATAGGTAGCTTAGACAGGTAATAGTCTATAGGTAGCTTAGACAGATAACAGTCAATAGGTAGCTTAGACAGATAACAGTCAATAGGTAGCTTAGACAGGTAACAGTCCATAGGTAGCTTAGACAGATAACAGTCCATAGGTAGCTTAGACAGGTAATAGTCTATAGGTAGCTTAGACAGATAACAGTCCACAGGTAGCTTAGACAGGTAACAGTCCATAGGTAGCTTAGACAGATAACAGTCCATAGCTAGCTTAGACAGGTAACAGTCCATAGGTAGCTTACAGGTATCTTTCTCCCCTCGTTCATTTAGTTTAATTAATTATGACAGGTTAATTTTAATGAATTATTGTCATTTGATTGGTTTTGGTAATTAACAAAGTAGTTACTCTAATGAATAAAGGAATTAAATGGAACATCATGTTGTACTTTATTAGTTATATATTTTAAAATGATTTTACTTTTAGATGATTAAGAACAACATTTTGTACTTTATTAGTTATATATTTTAAAATGATTTTACTTTTAGATGATTAAGAACAACATTTTGTACTTTATTAGTTATATATTTTAAAATGGTTTTACTTTTAGATGATTAAGAACAACATTTTGTACTTTATTAGTTATATATAATCATCAGATTTTATGTACATTTTTAATGAGTTAGAACAACATTTTGAACTCAATACGTTATATTTTATAATAATTTATAAATGTCAGAGGTTTTTGTGTAGCCTATTATATTTCTTTATGTTTTTCATTCCAGTTATTTGAAATGATAAAATAATTTTTTGTTTTGCATATGTGAAATGAAAATAATATCCTAGTCTCTTTCATATCTTCTAACAATTCAATTCAAATTTATATTCGAATATAGCCATTTGTTTGATTTTGTTGCAATATTTTATAATGATCTTGAGGTTATTTAAACCATTTATTTATTAAGGAAATGGAAAAAGAGAATTAACTCTGTAATGAAATACAAATAATATTCCACTAGGGGTACTCTTACAGTTACAACTCTTATGGTACATTATCTATTTACAGTCAATACAAATAATATTCCACTAGGGGTACTCTTACAGTTACAACTCTTATTGTACATTATCTATTTACAGTCAATACAAATAATATTCCACTAGGGATGAGCTCTTACGGTGAAAAACATTCATACAATATCTTTTCAAAGTCAGGTTCGGTTATTAATTTGAATTAATAATATTCATAATTTATCAATTAATTCGTTAGAGTTTCTGATCGTGACAAACACTGGAATAATAATTGGAAAAGACACTGCTTAGCAAATGGACTGATATGGTAGACATTCACTTGAAATTAGGAAATAACTAACAACTGCAAAGTCCAAAGGAGAAAAGTCATCCATCAGTGTACGTGAAGGAAAATGTCAGAGTCAATTGTGAAGAACT